>VRLP01003094.1:0-47500 GCA_009660295.1 Lophius piscatorius
TTTACTGTTTTATACTCTGTTTATTTACTGTTTTATACTCTGTTTATTTATTGTTTTATACTCTGTTTATTTACTGTTTTCTACTCTGTTTATTTACTGTTTTCTACTCTGTTTATTTACTGTTTTATACTCTGTTTATTTACTGTTTTATACTCTGTTTATTTATTGTTTTATACTCTGTTTATTTACTGTTTTCTACTCTGTTTATTTACTGTTTTATACTCTGTTTATTTATTGTTTTCTACTCTGTTTATTTACTGTTTTATACTCTGTTTATTTACTGTTTTATACTGTTTATTTACTGTTTTATACTGTAACAGCTGCTCTCCTTCCTGTTGTTTGGATTAGCTCCTTATGAAAATTCAATTTTTCGTTGGGTTTAAGCTCCGCCCCCTCCACCTGCTGAGGTCATGACTCCCAGTTTTTAGAGAGTGGTGACTGCTGATGCGTTTGAGGGCTGCAGGATGTTTCATCGCTGCAGATTAATGCCACACACATATTTGACGACACAGAAATACAGTAATACTGTAATCCTTACACACACACAGGCGTATGTTTCCTTCTGCGTAGATCAGGATGTGCGTGTGTGTGTGTGTGTGTGTGTGTCTGTGTGTGAGTGTGTGTGTGTGTGTGTGTGTGTGTGTGTGTCTGTGTGTGTGTGTGTGTGTGTGTCTTAATCCTCTCTGGGTTTAATCTGTTCAGCAGCAGGATGGAAGCTGTTGTTGCATACACTGCTGCAATCTGCAAAACTTCTGCCAGCAACACCTGCAATAAGCTAAGAGCAAGTACAGCAACTAGAGCAACCAAACAAATCACAATAAATACCGCAACTAACAAATCAAAGCAACTACAGCTAGTACTGCAACTAAACATATCCCACTGCTTACAGCAACTACAGCATCTAAACAAATCAGAGCAACTACAGCAACCAAAACAAATCAGAGCAACTCCAGCAACTAAAGAAATCACACCAACTACAGCAGCCACAGCTACTAAAGCAACCAAACAAATAGCAGCACCACCAGCATCCGGACAAATGACAGCAACTAAGAGCTAATGCTAGGTTATCTGGGCCAAGAAGCTAACAAGAACTTGGGTACTCTAAAAAACGTTGTGGAGGCTCAGAATGACGGAGACAGATTGGAGACTCTGCTGGTCATGTGATGGTTTTCAGATCTAAAAGACGGTCCTGAGAACCGGAGAGGAGACTTTGACAGCAGCTGGTCTCTGATCTGAGGTTCTGCCTCACATGTGAAAGTGGAAACACTAAACAAAGCTGAAGGAAGTGAACGGTAATCAAATGAGCGGTGGGACGGAAGAAACTGGAACCAGTCTGACCAGTGCAACCAGAGACCTGGACCTCAGTGATGGATTTTCCTGACAGCAAGAACAGACACTGAAGGCGTCAGTCTTACCGCCACGGCCTCCAGGATCTGTTTGATGACGTGAGCGGCGTCCCTCTCGCTGTAGTAACCGCGTTCCACGATCCTGGAAAGAAAACACACACATGTCACGACACAAACAACGTCATTTGTTACTTCCATCCCCAGAACTTCCTTATTTAAACAAAAACAATTGTTTTAATTCCTAATAAATGAAGCGCCTCTTCACTGCGCGAGAGACGTGTCTATAAAGTTTGGATAAAATATGTTGAACGGGCAAATAGCTAGCTTAAGTTAGCATTAAGAAAAAAGGCAAACAGATAGATTGGTTTAGGGTAAACTGGAACGAGGAGTGAAAACTCGCGAGCTACAATTAGCAAAAAGCCAAGAAGGGTTAGCTAAGCTTACAGTAGCTGGAGTTTTGTGTGTCCTCTTTTCATAGCAATTTTAGCTAGCTATTTGCCACAATTTCAGAATTTTGAATTAGAATTGGTCTGAGGACTAGAAACACAGGTAAACAGGTAGCTACAGATAGCGTAAAGACAAGAATAGGCAGCTAGACAGCTGTGGTTTACAAGCTAAATGTAAGGAAGCTGCCACTCTGATCGCTAGTCAATATGCTAACAGTAGCTTGCTGTTTGTGCGTCTTCTCTTCATACTAATTTTAGCTAGGTGTTTGCCACAATTTCAAAATTGCATCTTAAAATTGGCTTGAAAGTAGATACAGTGGTTAACCGTCGTGTATTCTCTGTTTATTGACAGAATTAAGGGGCAAAACAGACCGAAAACACCAGGGTTGTATTTCAGAAAGCGGGTTTAACAAACCCTGACTTTGACCCTAAACTGGGTTGATTAACCCTGAGATGAGAAACTGTGAGTATAGTAAAAAAAAAGAAAAAAAAAGTGGCTTGTGATGGAAGCCGCTCTGAGCCGATGATCGGAGTCGATGGTGGGCTACAGAGAACGTTCGGACCTGTCAAACAGCTCCCCTCCGGTCACCAGCTCCAGAACCAGAGCGATGTCAGTGTCCGTCTCAAAGATCTCCTTCAGCTGGATCTGATTCACACAGAACACATTCACCTCATCAAACCGTCCCGCTGGTTCTGACTCATCAGCCAGACCATCATAACCACCTGTCGGATTTTGTGTCAAAAGAATCCCATTGAGATATGTTAAATGGATCGAGTAGATCCCGCCTCCAGAGGAAGATAAGCTTAGTCTGTCCTTCTCCACTTCACAGAGTCCGTGGTTATAATGTTTTGGCTGATATTTCTACAATTTATTTATTATTGTTAGCATAGTTGTGAGAAAGATACTTACGATGTTTGGGTGGGATAGACGCAGCAAGACTCCAATTTCAGTGCGAACAATTTTCTTGTCAATCTGCAACAGAAGAAAAAAATTAGACCTAACATCAAACGCTAATGCTAACGCTAATTGAATGCTGAGATGCGTCAATATATTATACAACTAGCATCAACTTTTCTTAGCATTTAGTTCCTATTAACTTAGAAATAGCATACATTTAACTTCTGGGTCCTGCTAGCTTACAGTTAGCTCTCACATCCCATTGGCTTATGGCTAGCTTAGTTTCTAGGTTCTGCTAGACCAAAGTTAGCATCTGCATTTAATTGACTTCAAGGTAGCTTTGAGTTCCTGTTAGCTTCTGTGTCCAGGTAACTCAAGACATGAAATCTTCTAGTGTCAGTTAACTTAGCTTCTGCATCCAGAAAACTTCTGGTTAGGTCTATGTAGCTAATAGTTAGCTCCTGCTTTTAGTCCTCCTATAGGTAGTTTATAGTTCCCGTTAGCTTAGAATTAGCTAGCATCCACTTAATTTAGGTATCTTCTAGTTCCTGTTAGTGTATCCAGTGAGTTTGTGGTTAGTGTCTAGAGCCTTCATGCTTATTGTTAGCCTCTGTCTTTAATGAACTAGCGACTAGCCTCTATTTTCTGTTAGCATAGATGTAGCTCCTGTGTTTAATAAAGTTATGGCTAGCTTCAAATTCTTCATTGTCTTATTGTTAGCTTCTGCATCCAGTTAACTGAGAGTTAGCTTCTTTTTCCTGTTAGCTTAGTTAGCTATAGGGTCTTGATCCCCAGCAATATACAAAATCAAACCTATTTAACTGTTGCACAAGTCCATAACCTAAGAGCTTAAAACATAACCTGCCACTTTCAAATCAGACTTACATGCTCTTTTAGGGAGCTATAAGCTAACATGTCCCCATGCTAATACGATTTGTTCTAAGCTAGGCTTAAGATTTCCTGGACTTATCAGTATATTTCTGCAAGTTTCTTTAAGTCACCGAAAATGTGAGCTAGTTTATGTCCAAGATAAATTATTTTAAATCATCATTTTATTTGTATATTTGACATCACGACCCCTGACCTCTGGTTCTTACACCACAGCTGAATACCGACCGTTTTCTTGAGGACTTTGAGGGCGTAGGGTTTCTGAGTCTGTTTCTCCTCACAGCGGTAGACGACGGACGTTGCTCCTCTGCAAGAAAAACAAAAAAACAACAACGCTGCGTTACCATTAAGGCTGGGCCTTTATTATACCTTTGTTGATTTGTGTAAAAGTAGCAATGGAGTAGTTGGTCTAAATCCTGAAAAGGAGGCGTCCCGATCAGCGGCTGGAACCAAATCAAATGGTTCCTTTTGGCAGAAAGGAGCTCTAAAGTTATCGCCTTATCTCGAAGGGTGAGCCTTGCCACGCTTTGGAAGAAGCTCATTTCAGCTCCTTGTATCCTTGGACTCATTCTTTGGGTCACCACCCAGATCTCGTGACCACAGGTGAGGATTAGATCACAGATCGGATGGTAGAGTGATGGACCGATACAATAATGCACCGATACAACACCGATATTACTGCTGATGCTCCACCGCACCAATATCCACAAACTCCCTCGTTTGATGCAGAGATTCGGTCACAATCTACTGTTTTGCGGCGGAGTAGTAGCAGAGATGCAATTTTATGCTTCACCAAGCGGACCCTCTCCTCACCTTGACTTCACCTTGAAATCCTGTCCATGAATATCAAGAACAGAATCAGAGCCAACACCCACTGAGAACCATCTGACTTTCTGCCGAGGATACTGAAATCACAAGGAAACAATAAAAAGCACCCAGAGAGCGCAGACCTTCACCAAAGCAAAACATTACCCACGTTTAGGAAAAAAATTCCCTCAGATTTGTCCATTAATGTTCGAGTTATTGCCAGCCGCTAAATCTACCGGCAATTCCAACAAACTTTCTCAATATCTACTTTACTCTAGATGAATGGAAGGTGCAGGAGATTGGTGTCTCCTGCACTTCCACTTCAGCGTCTCTGTTCAGCCCTCTGGGCCCCCAGCTCTACGCTCAAAGAAACATCAAAGGAAATGTTGAAACTGAGCCCAGAGAAACACCAAAGGATCAATGCAATAAAGGCAGCAAGGGCAACTTTATGACGTCGCTACTCCAAACGGCTTATCATTTTATTTTATTGTAAATGCTGCAAAACATGTAACGTCTCCAAAATGTAATCACGTCTAGGATATGCCAAGACCCACCTCTGGGTAAGAATTCATGCAAATGCGTCCATTAGTTTTTCTGTAACCTTGCTCACAACAAACAAACAAACAAACAAACACACAAGGGTGAAAAAATAAGCTCCTTGTGGAGGTAACAAAGAATCGGAGCGACCACAAAGAGCGCACAAGAACCTCAGCAGTGCAACCAGGAAGTGACCACGAGGAAACAGACTAAATAAACAGCAGGGGTCCGTGATAAAACCGCTAAACCCGTTTACAATTCAGAATAAATGGAATGTTCAGAAAACTTTTGTTATCACTAAGTGACTTTCAGATTTGCTCCGGAAGTCCCGCCCCCCATGACATTCATTTTCAGGGAAAGGCATACGTTGTGCATCAAAATAAAAATGCTGGATTGTACCGGACTTTACTGAGTGTTTGAAGACCAACAAGGTCGGGTATCTCAATCACTTACAATGTCCAGAACAACATCCATCAAGATCTAGCCTCAAATAATCAAATTCTCATGAAAGTAAACTGGAACAGGACTCTGCGTGTGTGTGTGTGTGTGTGTGTGTGTGTGTGTGCGTGTGTGCGTGCGTGTGTGTGTGTGTGTGCAATCGGTTATTCTGCTGGGACAGATGGCGGAAACAGATCCATCTGAGTCCCGGCCGGTCCCTATGGCAACAGGACACCTGCCCACGCTGATGACATCACTTATCGGTTATCACAGAGCTGTTAAGTGTTGTTGTCTAGTGAAACGACAACAAAAGACCCCCGTCTTTCACACTGGGTGTAAACGCAAAGTAAACAAACAAACAACAAACAAAACAACACAGATAATTGGGAAAAACACAGTCATGTGACTGAAAGAGGACCCACTGATTGGGCAGTTTCTGTGACATCATAACGGTTAGTTCTACATTCATTTACCGAACTTATCGACGATATTAATTTGTGACGTTTGTCTGGGTCTTCTGTAAATCACCAAGACCGTGGGCTAACAAGGACTGAACGCCGCCTCGCAGGCGTCTACCAGGTTGCTAGTCGTATAAACAAGAGATATTTAACAAATCGTTGTCATTCTCACCGCAGACGGTGAGAATCCAGTGAAAACTCGTTAGCATCCGTCAACCTTTCTAGCTAAGTATCATTAAAAGTTACAATAGAAAAGGCCTGAATGTATTTAGTAAATATTTACGCCCGTCTTTGACACATTTATTTTAGCCTTGCTAGAATCCGATCAAATCGTAATGTTAGTGATTGAGTGGCGGCTAAGGTTCGTAACTATTTCGGCTAACGGACGATCAAATCTGGACAGTGAGAATCCAGAGACGCTGCAGAAGAAGGCCCCATTTGAAGGCCTCCAGCGGACGTCTGCCGGTCTGCCGTGGTTTCTGGTACCATGACGTTGGCATCATAAATGGTTGGGTCCAAGGTTTCCCAGCTTCTTCCTCGGGTAGGGAACGCAAATCCACCTTCTCCCATTGATCCGTGGTTGGGTTCTGGTGCTGATGTGTCCACTGTAAGGACTTTCAGCAGTGGAGAGGGGTCAGAGGTCACTCTGTCCGTGTCCACACTGCCCCGTACGCAGCACGCTGGGATGTAACGGCGTGTTCTCACACCTTTCTATCAGAACCATCATGAATTTTTTAGTAGTTTGTACTGCAGTGGATCGTCTGTTGGACCAGACAACACCGGCGAGCTTTCGCTCCTCACATGCATCAATGAGCCTTGGGCGCCCATGACCCCGGTGGTCCTTCTTTAGACCACCCTGGTAGGTACGGCCACTGCAGGCCAGGACCACCCAACAAGCCCTGCAGTTCTGGAGATCTGGAGTTCTGGAGAGTCGCTCAGATTCTATTTCTCCTGCTTCCAACATCAGCTTCAGAACAAAACGTTCCCCTGCTGCCTAATAAATCTCCCCGACCACTAGGGACTCCATCTGTGGGGGGTTTTAATGTTATGGCTGATGGGTTTTCCCCTGCTAAATGTCGGCCCGTTACGATCACGTATGCTCCAGCCTCCCCGTGCTGCTAGCATGCTGGCGTCCCGCGGCGGAGGCCATGTTATCTGCTGCCGGCCTCACTGATGCTAATCTGGAAGCGGATCCGTTTTCACCTCATTACAGACACAAAGACCCCCCGTCTGACCGAGAACCGGCCGCTCAAAAGATCCAGACGCCGCCGACGCTCCCCCAGAGCGCTGCTCCAGCGCCAGCTCCAGGTTCTCTCTTCACAGACCGATCCATTCGGCTGCATTTGCTTACGTTTAATCAAATACTCCTCATTAAAGTCGGCCTAATTGGCATTTCCTGTTGGCGGAGTCCCTGCGGAGGCAGACATCACAGGATTCCTCTGATGTTCTCTGTTCTCCATGTGGGTTCAAGTTTGTTCTAGATAGAAAATGAACAAAGTGACTTTTGCTGATATGACTTTTGCTGATATGTTGGCTTGTCAGGAAAAGGATAAATTCTCTGAAACAGAAACGCAACGCAGGTTTTTTAACGCGGCGCCATCGCGCGCAAAGTCAAGGCAAAGACGTGTGCGTGTGACGCGAGTGTCCAAATAAGGCGAATTTCTGATTATATGCTTTGCGCACATTTAAAAACATCAAATTGGTCGACGAATCCGCATGTCGGCGTTATGATTGTTGCAAATAATGCGATAGTTCGTTTACGCGCATTGCATGGATTGACGAATTTCAACTTGTGCAAAGCAAAGCGACACGAAGACGGCGCCGCACGTCTACATCGGTAAGACGTAGAAGTGAAAACGGTCGGACAAGATTTTCATAAAACAAAAACAATGCGAAGATATATTTACACAAACACATCGGGGGGACGTTACTTCATGACCTCACGGCGTGTGCTGAACAGAAACGTGGAAGTGGAAAGAGCGAGAGAGCGAGAGAGACCAAAAAGAGAGAATGATCCGGTAATGAACCTGCCGGTTACCGGTCCGAGATCCGTTAGCCTCTTCCTAGAAATAAACCCCCCAGCCTCCTCCACCTGCACCATCACAACATTTAACATTTGGCACCATACAAAGGTTAGTTTCCTGATTTTTTCATTTAATGACACAGTGTTTTAGTCTCAGATTTTGGTTTTCCATCTTTTCTGACAGTGTAAAGTCATTTTTGGACTTTTGGAGAAAAGTTAAATCTTCTATAGGTTTTTTCCAGTTGCTATGACGTCGGTTTGCTATTGAACGCACCATGGACCCAATAATGAACTGTAGGGTAACCCACCCGCTGTTATTGATTCTGGTCACAGTAACGTCTACGTTGGGTATCGTTGTGCCTTTCTTAGAAGTATTATGGGCTATTTATTATCCTCAACTTTTAATGCTGCATTCAGGCTCCATCACATCGGGATTATTTTGCATAATGAGGAAGGTGTCCGTTTACATTTCTGTTGCTGTTGAAACATTTAACTCTTCGCCTCATCTATATTTGTCAATAAGTATCCTACAGGACCTGAACGCTTCACTCCTGCTGCATAAATTGCCCTACCTGTTGAATAATCGTATTTATTCTCAGCTTTGCGTTGACTTCATGAACTATTTAGCATCGAGCTCAGAGGGAACGTAGCATTAGCTCCACGAGCCGTGGAGGGTCTTGGAGTTGGCTTTCCATTTTTTCGTTATTGTTATTATTTTCGACTCCTCAACGCCATCTCCTGGATTTTTCCATTTCAACGTAAAAAAACACGCAGAGCGGTACGTGGAACCTGACCGATACGACGATGCATTTTAGTACGTAGACGGAGTCAGGCGAGACTAAATGCGACGTCCGCGTCGATCACCCATTTTCCCACAGCTTTGAATTATCTTTGTGAAAGATTGGTGACATGTTAAATCTGAGCTCGCCATAAGAGTCGGGTTTTGGTTTTTTGTTCTTGTTTAAGCTTTTGACGCAACGCCGCCATCTTGTGGTCGTCTCGATGTCAACGTTAATGACATAGTAGCGTTTGGGCGCTAACAGACGGAGTACAGACGAGCCTCAAGATGGCGTTCATGTCAACTGTGTTGAAATAATTTCTACTCGGAGAATTGAGATGACTTTGCAAAAAAAAAAAATTTGGCTTCACAAAAGCGAAATGACGGATTTCTGTTTTGGTTTTGGTCCAAACTTCTCTTCACTGCCATCTTGTGGTTATGTTGGCGTTGACAGAAACATTGATGCATCAGTTTTCATGTATAAATGAGTCGATGCGGTACAGACCTGCCCAGTTCTGAGCTCAGGTTGTAGAAGTCCTCCACCACCCCGTCCCGCCTCGACCCATCCACCCAGAACTCCACCGGCTCTGAACCAGGCCGAGACGTCGGCATGGCAACAGCAGGACCCACCCCCCACCCCCAGCCCCCCAAACTCTGATCAGGACTGAGTTTAAGATCACTTAAAGGAAGGACCTGGACTGGTCCAGACTGGTTCAGATGTGACCCTGATCAGACCCAGGAGCAGAGTGATCCCAATCAGATCTCAGATTTAAATGGGTAAAGGCCAGATTAGAGGAGCAGAAGGGGGATGATTCATGATCCTGATGGGTTTTAATCCAGACCAGCACGGGGAGGAGGATCCGGTCCCTCAAACTCTCAATCAGGACTGTTATGAGAGGGGATAAAAACTACAAAACAAATAAATAAATATTAAATCCCCAGAGACCAACATGGGATTGGATCCAGAGAGACCAGGTCCAGATATGTCGCAGCTTCCATTGGGGGCCCGAATCCCTTTCGGATACCGGATCAGTTCAGTCCATCATTCTCCTCTTTTATCGCAATTCCGTGTTTTTATCGGGTGAAACGGTCCTCGCGTCCCTCCAGAGCGTAGCCGCCTCCCAGGGAAGATCCAGCCCGAAGATCCGCCTCAACAAGACCAGACCACAGGTGGGCTTTCCCCAGGGATGAGGCACACAATCCCGTGCTGTCTGTGTGCGGGTAGTCGGTGCTCGGGGGTCTGTTTCCCGGGCAGAGCTGCTCCAGATGTCTGCTGGATCTGCAGAGACGGAGATGCTGGTGTAATCTCACAGCCCCGCCCCTCACCTACAGCGCCAACCAATCAAGGCCTCGCAGGGGAACAGTACCGAGCCGTCATTGGTTGAGCGGCCTGTCAGTCACGAAAGCCTCAGTCAGCAACCTAAATACAGAAATAACCTAAATACAGAAATGTACATTAACGTGACATCTGGAGGCACTGATCCTGCGGGATTCAAACCCGCAACGCTGTCACGTGAGATTAACACATGGTGTTTGGTCCCTTTATATCTTCTTTGGATCAGACATTTATCTAAATAATAATAATAAGAAGAAGAATGATAATAATAAGAATGATAATAATAAGACAAAACAAAAAATTTTAAGGGCTTTAATATAGTCACTGGAAAAATACAAATATGAAAGAAAAAAATTAATATTGTATAAAGCGAGGTATTAAATTGAGAAATAATATTAAAAATAAAGAAAATGATAGCATAGATTAAAATAAAGTATTTAAATGCCGATAAAATGAGTTTTAGAACTTTTATCTATCTGGAGATCACATGAAAAGTTAAATAAACCTAAAAAAATACAATTGAAGATTTTACAGTAATAAGCAAAAACTAACTACATGGGTCATTAAATGAAGGGGGAATAATAATAACAACAATAATACACATTAATCATGAAAAGAAGACACAAAAAAACATAAATAAATGGTGAAACATATTAATCAAGCAACTAAATATAAGAAAATACCCGAAATAAGGAAACTATTTGATCCAAAATATAAGATAAAATTTAATTAAACCCAAAGGAAAAATGACTGATACTTTATTGAAACACTTTTATAGTCAAATACCTGCCGAATATCTTATTATCTGGGAAATATCTCATTACATTAATTTAAACTTCCTCATGGCGCTCACTGAAGTCCAATAACTGCTGTGGAGGCGCCACAGCGCCCCCTGTGGACAAAAACTCATAATAGAATATATTTAATATTGTCCTGCGGTGTGAAGGTACATTTAATTTCATCATATTGTTTTTTCTCGTATAAAAACCTCGCACCCTGACAGCAGCAGCATCGTGACGGACAGGTGAGGATGGGTTTATGACCCACCTGAGGGATGTCAGCAGTCCAGATGTGAGCCTGCTCGGTGCTCATCAGTTAAAAAGCTCCGGCGCAGGTAGAACAGCTGCTGCTGAACACAACGAGGATTAAAGCTGAGAATTAATCACCCGGAAGGAGGAAACAGATCTGCTGCCATCTCAACACGATGTAACCTGATTCCAGGAGGAAACATCAGAGCCTGAGGAACCTGTCCAGGTGTTCCTGGAGCACAGAGAGGGAAATACACCGAGGTCCCCGAACACATCATGACCTCAGAGAAAACTCTGGAGCACTGATCCAGAATAAAAGTAAAAGTCTCACCAGTAACTAGAACAATCTAGATCAGACCTATGAGTGTTGAGATGCTCTTCTGGGAAGTGCTGAAACCAACCTGGAACTTTTGGGTTCTATGGATCAGTGCTTCGGTGCTGCTTTATGAAAATCCTAGAGGAAACATCTTGCTATCTGAGAGGGAGCTGTTGTCCAAGGAGTCCACCAAGACCTGGTCCCAGAGGAAGTTCTGAAACCAACCTGGAACCTTTGGGCCAACCTGGAACCTTTGGGTTCTATGGATCAGTGCTTCATAAAGAGGTGTTCCCAAACAAAAAAGTTTGGGAACACCTCATGTGGAGACGGCAGTTGGCACAAAAAGACACATTTTTTTTGATATTTGGGAAAAACACTGTAATATACACTATGTTGGAATGAAATATTCAAGCTGTTCTTGTGTGATATGATTTTGTAATAAACAAATCGTTGATTATTCTGTAAACATAATATATTTATTATCTAGCAATTTTTTAAAAAAAGATTTAAAAAATCTACGTCTTTATTTGGATCAATTACACATTTTAATGGTTTCTTTCGCTCCCACACAGCGTTTTAAACTTTTTGGACCAAGTTTGATGAAAATCGACCCGGTAGTTTTCACGTAATCCTGATAAAAGTCAGCACAGGAGTATAATAATTTTGTGTAAACACCGGGTTAATAAACCCTTATTATGGTCTTCCAGGTGTGTGAGTCGTCAGTTGCCACTTGCAGACAAAACTGAGGGCAATAAAAACTCAGGCCGTGCCTTAGTGACGTCATGAAGCGAACTTCCGTGATTCACTTTATATCAACAAAAGCCGTAGGAAGACTTTATCTAACTCGACGTGTATCTGTTAAAACTACGTTCGAGGCCTGAAACATTCTATCGAAGAACCCGGGTCTCGGTGTCAGGATGATTTTCCTCAGAGTGCTCTCGGTAGTCCTGGTTCCGGTCTGGTTTCTGATCGTGTCCGCGGCTGAGGATGTGTCTGAATCCGTCGTCACAACGGCGCCCAGTCCGGTAACAACGCGGCCGAGCAGCGGGGAGAATTCCACGAAGAGTGATCAGAACCGGCGGGGAATGGTCGATGTGCTGAAAGTAGACAGCTCCATGATGCAGAGGGCCCTGTACGTTTTGATCGGGATCAGCATCTTCGGGGTTCTCTTCTTCGTCATCCGAGCCGTGAGGTGAGGGCTGGTCCACCCAATCTGTTCATATTAAAACCTAAAATATAAAGAATAGTTCCAACATTTTTCAAAGGGGACTAAGCCGAACTAAAGATAAGTTCCATTCATTTACGAAAAACAGCTTAGTGTTGTTTTAGAACGTATTCATTGGACATGATGGACGAAATAGTTGGATTTTTCAATGGAGTTTCGTAAAGTCTGCGTTCATTCAGGAGAAAGGATAAGATGGCTAAAAACAATGTTAATGTTTCGGTAAATGTTGATTTTAAATCAACGTTTACCATATCAGCAGTGTAGGTATTTAATTATTACATTCTTTTAGAAAAAAAAAGAAATTAGCTTTGTAACGCCACAATAAACTAAATTCAATAAAAGTTGGAATTTATTACCACCTCCAATATCAGCTGATGTAATATATAAGATATAAATGTGGATTGGATTTTCTCCATTACGTATAATTATAAAGGTTACTTTTAAATTCGCCATGTAGTTTATGTAGTTCCTATAAAGTAGTGAAACTACCAACTCACACTACCTACAACAAACCTAAAAGATCTTCCTGTTTCACTGTGTGAACCTGGACCAGGACAGTCTGGGTAAAAACCCAGATTGTTTTACTGAGTGATCCTGGACTTTGCGTGAACTTTATTATTGTATAAACCTCGGCTGTCAGTCTGCCTGACTTTAAAGCAGTTTGCTTTGTTGCCACGGTTACAGATTGGTGTGAATAGTATTAGTGGAAAAAGTCTTTGCCAGATTTTCTGTGAATTGTCACTAAAACAGATTTCAGAATAAATGTTCACATTAATATTTACTAGTTGTTTATTTGAATTATTACTTTTAAAGACACAGGTCCCCAAATAAAATGTTTAAACGTTTATTTTAAAAGTGAATAAGATGAAAAATATAAAGAAATATATAATTATTAAGTGTTGCTCTCAGCGTGTTAGCTTAGCACGCCCTCGGCTCCAGTCGGCCTTCCTCCTCCAGGACGAGGGAGGCTTTGAGCGAAGGCGGTTTTATTTTGTTTGTTTTTCAGATAAGACTGTTTGAGCAACAGCAATTTTAACCAACGGCCGTCACAGACATTTAAGCACTGAAATTGTATTAATTTATGTAAATGAGGATAATATCAAACTTTTATTTTGAAATGTGGTCAAAGAACCATTAACCATAATTTTTCAGCCAATTCCTGGTGTCTATCCTCTGAATTTACATATCGCTCATTTTAACCTTTAGTTTCTCATAAGCAGTTCTTAGTTTGGTTCCGTTCATCAGTCGGACCTTCTCATGCGTTGATCGTGTCACTTCCTGTTGAGAATCTTACTTTGGCCCGTTTGCAGGCTGAAGAGGCCCGTCCAGAGGAAGAAGTACGGCCTGCTGTCGAACTACGAGGAATCCGTGGAGATGGAGGCGGTGGAGAGCGACGAGGACGACACGCTCTATGAAGCTCGCAGCCTTCGCAGGTCAGAGGTCATCACAGGGCGGCAACGCCAGATAACGCTCGCTTATAGTAGCCAACGGCGTTAAAACGGATTAAAGGTTCAGTGTGTGAGATGTTAGACTAATGCCTTAAGATTCAGGGGGGATTTAGGGGAATTTTAGTAAATGGAATATAATATTCATAACTAATAATTTTTTGTGTACTTTCAGAAAGTTAAACTTTTTCTTTTTTTAAAGTTATTTTTTAGTAAAGTGGATTTTATTTTTGGATTGGGGGCTTGTGTGGCTGATGTACCCTCGCTGTAGGGGACGACAGCATAGGATTAATTTAGAATAACCGATGAACTGAGTAAACGGGTCTCCTGACCTTTGACCTCCGACTGAAACCAATGAAGCCACTCGTCTGATCCGTTTTATCTGTGTCCCTGTTCAGATGAGACCCGGCCGCAGCGTCCTCCGAACCCGACAGAGCCGTCTATCCTCAGCAGGCGTAGACGTCAGCGGATGTTAATTAACCCTCTGAGAGGAGAGCGAGGACCGACCGGTGAAACGGACCAAACTGTAATTGAAGATAATCGCCAAAGCTGCTCAGCGAGGCCCTGAGCGGGACTTTCTCTATTTTTCTAAAGTGGCGTTGGATCGACGCCACGTTTTCTTAATTGTCATTTCAAGGAGGGATCTTCTGCGAGTGTTTTATTTTTCTTGTTTCTGTCCCCTGAGTGTTTGCGCTCTGGTTGAACTGCTGTGAACGGACCCGAGACCCGAGGCCGCGGAGTTCTACCCGGAGCGAAAAGTCAGAGACACAGTTCTGGTCAACGATTCCAGGTTGAAATAAATAGAGTTTTCTATTAAAGAGAGTTTTCCACTTCTGTCACAACGCTTGACTCGTCTCTGTCATACATGACATGCTTCCGAAAGAGTCGGGTCGGAACCGGAAACGATGGATGTGTTGTTAAGCTTCATCAGACTGACTGATTCTTGTAGAATGATCATTATTGTACCGATAGCAATCACGGAAGAAAGCTGAGGAATGTTGGAGAACAGGCTGATTGGGTCATTCCATAGAAGAAGAGGGTCATGGGTAATGAGATGTAACCATCAAAACCAAAACAAACACCGAATGAAAACAGTGAGTGACCTTTTTACCCCTCAGGCTTTATGAAGAGTGTGATTACATGATTGTAGGTGTCGGCAGTATTTCCTCACATTTAGGGTTCAAATCCACGTCTGGGACCTGGACCCCCCCCCCAGACCCTCATCTGGATAAGCAGCTCCCAACTATTTAACGCCGTAACTCAGAAACCATTTCACGAATCGTTTTCAAATATTATACCCACATTGATCTCAGTGCAAGGAAGAAGTGGACTCATTCTGGGAACAGTCAGTTACAAATTTCTGAGTTGAGAAACAGGAAGTCCAGTCAAAGAATGTTGGTTGGTGTCGGGTCAGCAGAATCCAGAATCCTGTGCCTAAATAACAAAAATGCGTAATAAAACATCTGAGTGTTGGGGAGTTCCCTGATGCTGCCGGTACCGTGGGTGGTTCCGCTTCTGTTCGACTCACGACCCGATGTAATTCTGTGAGTCCACCAGCAGATGGCGGCAGATGCCCGGCTTCACATTCAACTCAATGAGTTCATGTTACAGCGACGAAAGTGTGTGTGGGACACTGTAAGTATCTAATTCTCAGACTTTATGCAAATACCGAGTTAAATAATATATATATCTTCATTTTGAGAACAAGTATTTCCGTTTTTGAGACAATAAGTCATATTATTACCAGTTTGTGTGTCTCAGACTAAACTGTCGGATGTTATAACCTAATTTAACGTCAAACAAACTGAGTCAACAAGAAGTTTTAAATGATTCTTTTATTTAATACGCTAGAAAATGCTCTTTAATAACCTGAAAAAGTATTCAGGCCCCTGATCGGGACATCTAGATGTTCCAGCATCAGCTGCAACCAGATCACTTCTGACAGCTGGAGATCAGTCTCTGAGCAAGAACCGGTCTTCTCAGGTTCAACCTCAGAGTCTCCGTGGGGTCCAGGTCCAGGTCCAGGTCAGGTCTGATGTTCTTCTAGTGGAATGCTGGGTTTGGTTTTCCATCCTGTCCTCAAACAGTTCAACTTTCCACTCATCAGTGCAGAGAAGATTCTCCCAGAAGCTCCAGACCGGACTTAATGTTCTTCTGGGTCAATAGTGGCTTTCTTCTCACCACACCCCCATGATGCCATCTTTACCTAGTGTCTTTGGAACATTAGAGTCATGACCTCTGACCTTTATTCAAGTGAGTGAGGCCTGCATATCCTGGGATGTCTTCTTTCCTGACTCCCTCCCTGAGGGGCCCTTCAACGTGTTCCAGGTCTTCTCCAAGTGTAGATAATGTGTCTGAGTGAGGATCTATGGAGTCCCTGGACCTTCAAAACAGTTTTGGAACCCTTCCCAGTCTGATGGACATCAATCACCCTCTGGAATTTCTTTAGATTTCGGCATAGTGTTCTACTGGTGAGACCCAGGAACCAACTTCCTGCCTCTGAAGACGGTCAACTGGAGCGACGGTGGGATTGAACAGGACAGGAAGTGATCAGGTTTAGTCACTCGGATAATCACGATGAGTTCCTCCAGACCACAGGAAGTACAAACACAAGTGTAATGATGAGTGGGCGGAGTTGAGCTGATGTCTGATAAACATCTCGGCCAATCAGACGCCCCCAGAGAGACACAACAACAGGAACAGGTCCCAGAGGAGAGGAGGGGGCGTGTTTCAATTAAGGAGAGATGAGTGTGACGGAGCTTCATCCTCAGTTCCCACCTCTGCCTCCGCTGATTCATCTGACCTGAGATCAGGGGGGGTCGTCAGATGGCCATGGCCTCCACTAATCACTGGTAACCATGGCGATCTAAGTGTTCTCACCACAGAACTGTACTTCAGAACAAGTTCAAGTTACTTCAGTTTCATAAGAATGTCTCAATTTGGGATGAAACTTTAACACTTTAACACACTAACACACACACACAGTCACACACACACAGTCACACACTCACTCACTCACACACACTCACAAACACACTCACACACACTCACACACACACACGCACACTCACTCACTCACACACACTCACAAACACACACTCACTCACACACACACACACACACACAAACACACTCACACACTCACTCACTCACACACACACACACACTCACACACTCACACACACTCACACACACACACTCACTCACACACACACACACTCACACACGCACACCCACTCACTCACTAAAAAACACACACGCACACACACACACACTCACACACACTCAGTCACACACACACTCACACACACACACACTCACTCACTCACTCACTCACTCACTCACTCACTCACACGCACACACTCACTCACACACACACTAACACACACACACACTCACGCACACACACACTCACACACACACACACTCACACACACACTAACACACACACACACACACACACACATACACAGTCACACACTCACACACACACGCACACACTCACTCACACACACACACTCACTCACACACACTCACACACTCACTCACACACACTCACACACACTCACACACACACTAACACACATACACAGTCACACACTCACTCACACACACACACACTGACACACACGCACACACACACACACACATTGGGTGCGTCTCATTAGTAAAGCCTGTTATCATAGTAATACGATCCTTAGTCATAGTATGATGTTGCCATTAAAGTAAAATCCTTCTCCATAGTAGTTGAACAGGATGTAAAGTCATGAAATACTCGTCATCTCAGGTTTTATTCTAGAACAGAGACTCAGTGACGTCCTGAAGGCGCCGCTGTCAATCACAAGGACGTCAGGTTCACTCCGCCGTTTGTCTGACTGTCAGCAGGATTTCATAAAACCACCAGATGGATGTTTGTGACTCCCAGTAGGAGAGTTAATAAAATAATAAAATAGAGCTAATAAATGACACTAGTAGAGTGACAATAATAGAGTGACAGGAATAGAGTGACACCAGAAGAGTGACAAGATTGACAGGAGTAGTGGGACACTAGTAGAGTCACACTAGCAGAGTGACATAAGTAGAGCGACACCAGTAGAATGATACTGGCAGAGTGACAGGAATAGAGTGATAGTAGTAGAGTGTCAGTAGTAAAGTGACAGGAGTAGAGTGACACTATTAAAATGAATTGAATAAGTGACACTTGCAGAATGAAAGGAGTAGAGTGACACCAGAAGAGTGACAAGGGTGACAGGAGTAGAGGGACACTATTAGAATGAAGGAGTAGAGTGACCCTCTAAAGTGACAGTAGTAGAGTGACACTATAAAAGTGACAGGAGTAGAGTGACACTAGTTGAGTGACAGGAGTAGAGTGAATAGAATGATGAGAGTAAAAACAGTGAGCACAGATTTAATAGTTTGCATCAGTGGAATAAAGTTCTTCTTGAATAGATGTCAAACTAACAATGGTTCCACTATGATTCTACATTCTGGTTTTTCTCTGTCGGTGAGTCACATGATGACCCAGAGCATCATCATCATCATCATCATAATGATAATAATACATTTAATTTATAAGGTACTTTACATTTGGATCAAATCTCAAAGTGTTTATGGGATGTTGTGTTTAGCTGCGCTGGCAGAGGCCTGTGGTTGTCTGGGTCTCAGGTCTGATGAAGAGGCAGAGGTGGGAACTGAGGATGAAGCTCCGTCACACTCATCTCTCCTTAATTGAAACACGCCCCCTCCTCTCCTCTGGGACCTGTTGCTGTTGTTGTGTCTCTCTGGGGGCGTCTGATTGGCCGAGATGTTTATCTGCCATCGGCTCCACGCCCACTCATCATTGGCTTGTTACAGTGACAGAGCCCGCCCCCTCCTGACCTCATTACCCTCCTTTCAGGGTGGATGTGTGATCCTGACAGAGTGCACTGTGGGAAAAATAACCTGCTGACTCTCAGAGGAGGACCTTTTAAAATCTATGAAAATGAATTAGTGACTAATCAATAAAAAAATTAAATATGGTCACATGATCAGTCCAGGCTGTGTGATGAATCATTTATCAGCTGCAGTGCATTGTGGGTCACCGAGAATGCTGTTTCTTTTATTTATGACTGACATTATTATAGTTTCATATAATAATAATATATATAATTTATAATATATATATATTCACCAGAGAAATATAGAACAGAAGAATTGGGCAGGTTCTCCATCGGTGGCCCGGTTCTGTTCACAGATGAGAGCAGGTTCAAACTGAGGTCATGTGACAGGAGTGACAGAGTCTGGAGACGCTGTGGAGAACTTTCTGCTGCTGCATCATCATCCCACCATCGACCCACTTCCAGAACTTATACTAGTCCAGTGGTCCCTGGGTTCCTCCCGGTCCAGGACGATGCCCGGCCTCATGTGGTCAGAGTGTGTAGGCAGTTCCTGGAGGATGAAGGTATTGGTGCCGTGGACTGGTCCTCATCTTCCCTGAACCTGAATCCACCTCTGAGAGGTTCTGTATCGCTCCATCAGACGCCACCACCACCGACCACAGACTGCCCAGGAGTCCTGATCCAGATCTGGGAGGAGATCCCCCAGGACACCATCCTCCATCTCATCGGGGGGGAGGCCCAGACGTTTTCAGGAGGTCCCATCGGCATGTGGGCCTCAAACAAACTCCTGGGTCTCATTATGAGTCGTTGTGATGAAGTTCACTGGAGTTTGATCAGAACCGGTGATTTCAGTTTTTCACTTTGATTTTTGATTCCCATTGATCATTCTTGCATAATTTTGTTCTAAACAAATTATTTACAATGTATATCAATAAAGTTTTTCAACTTCAGTATTTATTTAATCGAGATCCGGACTGTGATTTAAGTGTTCCCTTAATTTTTTTGTTGTTGTTGATGAGCGGTGTATTTATGTATGTGTAAGTAATAATATATATATATATATATATATATATATATTATATATACTTACACATAATATAATAATCAAATCTATGATTTGATTATATTATCTAATATTATAAATATTATATATATATACACACATACATAATATATATAAATAATATATATTATTTATATATATATTTTATATATCTATTATAATATATTTATATATAATATATATAATTTATATATATCTATATAGATATATAAAATATATATATATAAAATATATATATATTATAATAATATATAATATATTTATATTAGATGTGATTATCTATATTAACTAAAATATACATATTTTATTATATTATTATATTTATGATCTATATATTCTAATATTATAAATAAAAGCATCATAAGTGAAGAATTAAAACATTTTTTATTGTCGTTCTCACAGAAACATTTTGTAAATCACAGATTAAACAAATCTGTTGTTGAACGAACAAAAACATCCCAACAAACAAACAAACATTTGTACAAAGATTTCACAATAAAAGCACCAAATGTTCCTTTGAGATGAAAGAAACTCAATCTGGTTACTGAATCTTCTGCTCGGGCGGCAGAACGTCAAAAAACATCGTTTCTTCTTCTCTGACAGAATCTAAAGCGTAAACACGTCTAACAATCAGTCAATAACAACAACGACACAGATAAATGTGAATATCACATGAACTCTTCTGGTGTTTAAAGGACCATACCGCGGTTTTCTTTTTTTTACACGTCTCACATCACCGTCATGATGTCAAAAACCGTTTTTACTCATGGAAGCTTGGAGGAACCGCAGAAGACCTCCACAGTCCTGATCCTCCATCGGGCCGTCTGAGTCTCCGCCCACCGAACCCTCACAGCTGGAGTTTGGCGACAGCGCCCCCTGCGACTCGTCCTCGTCCTCCACGCTCCCCGCCCTGCCCCCCATAACGCCCTGGTCCATCACCAGCCGGTCCAGGAAGCCGATGTACTTGAGAGCGAGGCGCAGGATCTCGTTCTTGCTCAGCTTCCTGTCCGGCGGATGGGTGGGGATGAGACGCCGCAGCTCTGCGAACGCCCCGTTGACGTTCTGCTGCCGCCATCGTTCCCGACTGTTGGTGGAGACCCGATGGACGACCCGGGAACCAGAACCTGAGGGCACATCCAGAAAGAAACGACATGAGGGAGGGAAGAGCAAACAGGAAGTAGTCTAAATGAATAAACTGAGCAAACATCCTGTGTGCTGTGGCGATAATAATTTATTAACATTATTTTTCATCTGTGTCAAACTGTTGAAGGGAGAAATATAAACTGTAAAATAAATATTATAGCACTAAATAAGAAAATATAAATTAGATTTTGTAACTCTGTTATGGTTTGTTTGATCATTTCCTGTCTTATTTTGAAAGGTCATTTCCCTTTGTCATCTTTTTACCTTGATGACTAGAATAAGTCCGACAGGTGACGTCAGAATTAATCTAAATGAATCTACTCAACGACTTAACAAAAAGACTCTCATGTTCCTTTTTTAAATAAACTTTTTATATTACTTAATTACTATCCATCCATTTTCTGTATCTGCATTTTTTTTAAATATATTATTATTAATTTATATATATATATATATATATATATATATATATATATATATATATATATATATATTATTATATATTATTATTATTATATATTATATATAAATATTTTCTTTTTTTTATATTATTTGCAATTCATTTAATGTGTTATTATTTATATATTTTACCAATCATATTACCTTAATTAGTTTTTCATGTTTCTGTATATGAATTTTTATTTTTTTTTTGTCTTTTTTTCGGCACAGTTAAGCCTCCGTACATTTGTAGTGTTGAGGCGTCTCACCATCTCTGAGGATCATCTGGTAGGGATTCACTCTGTGTTTCATCTTCATGCAGCGACCTGGATCACTGCAGACAGACAGACAGGCGGTCAGACAGGCAGTCAGACAGACAGACAGACAGGCGGTCAGACAGTTCATATAATATGAATTTATCCATTTTATATACATTTTCTCTCCATTTGACGCCAACCTGTATGATTTCAGCAACATCTAGATTTATTTTATATATTTTTTTTACTGATTTTGTCTGATTCTATTAGATTATTTTACAGACAGAAGTTTTTATTGATGACACAGAAAAACAACCTTTGATTCATTTAGACGCTAAATCCAACATATTAACAGAATTAATCGACTTTCAACATTTCTGAATGTCGTTGAGAAAATAAAGATTTTTTTAATTGAAATCTAAAAACTGTCCCAACAAAATGTATTAAAAACCAAATAGTGACAAAAATAATAATGATTTTAAATGAAGTTATCTAATAAACACTCTCTGTAAGGCCTTTTCTTCATCTTCTTCTCTGGTGTTTAACATTAACACCAGAGAAGAAGATGAAGACGAAGAAGAAGAAGAAGAAGAAGACGAATACCACGACAGGTTTGTTCAATAATTAGATTTTTAAGAGTAATAATTATTATTATTTGCCGTTTTTAATCATCAGATCTCGTGTCTTAATACTATTTAATAAATAAGATAACATTAAGTCATCACCAATATTATAAATCCAGTTTTCACTCGTACCTGTTCCAGTCGTCCACGTCTCGCGCGGCCTCGTGCAGCATGTCTCGTGCAGGACTCAGGTGGTTCCGTGGGGTTCTGGATCAGCAGCTCCTGGTTCAGCAGACAGTCTGAGTTCTGGAGGGCCGTGTCTCTCTTTTATACCGGCCCCGCGTGTCCTGACGCGTCGTTCCCATGGAGACGCCATTAATGAAAACGACAGTCCCATTAAACCGGTTCCCAGGAAGCAGCACCCAGGGGACCTGCAGAGTCCAGGAGCCTCACCCCCGCCCCCCCCCTTGTGCTGCAGGAGTCGTGTTTTCCGGTATCTCCTCCGTCACGACCCGGAGGAGACCCCCCCCTCTCCTTAGTCCAGGTCTCCGAGACCCTGAAACTGGACTGGATCACATCAAAACTTTAACATGGGCAACTAAATAAACGATGACGTCATTATGACGTCGGGCCTTTGACAAGCATCTAACTGTCTTAAAAAACGTTTGACATTCAAAAACTTGAAAAAATAGTACTATAAAAACTTTTATCCATATTTTTATTCAAAGGCGGTCATGATAGAAAACAATATTAAGAAAATAATAATAATAATAATTATAAGCTTTATTTTGTATATTTCATCAAACGTGTCCAGAAAATTAAAAAGTTTGAAGACGACATGATAAACACAAAATCATAGAAAATATAAGGAGTAAAAATAACTCGGTTAGGAGGTAAAGTTACTCCCAGTCTGTACTCAAGTAGAAGTAAAGTTACTTTTCTGATGAAGATCCGAGCGAAGAGCCTTTTAACGGCTCCAGCGGGTTTTAACAGAGGATCACAAAAGTAACGGATCCGACCGGATCATTTCTCCGCCGCAGGGAGAAAAATATAACTTTACTTTCCATTCATTTAACTTTCCTTAAATTATTATTATTGTTATTTTTTTTGGGTGGGGTGTCTCTTTGGGTTCCTCCTGCCTCCTGACCCTGGTGCTGTGTCTATGCGCTCTGGCGGTGCTGGTCGGGGGGGGGGCGCTTCCTGGGCTCCGGGTCTGTTGGTGGTACTGGGGTCCCCCTGGTGCTGTGGGCTCTATTTCCTGGTTGCTCTCGTGGCCTGGAGGGGCGGACTTGACTATCTGGCCTCTGCTGGACTCTGGGGGGTGGGGGGGGGCTTTTGCACTGGTGGTGGTCCTGTTGCATGATCCTGGCCCAACCCATCAGTAACCACTAGGACCCAAAATTCAGTGCCTATCGGGCCGGTCAGAGGGTTCTGAGCCAGTGTTTGCACCTTCTTTTTTTTTTTCAGACCCTCTTTGATGAGAAATAGGTTTTAGCGCCGTATGAAACATAAAAGAAGAGTCTTTCATACAAAGCGGGTCGGTGTCGGTCGGGTTCACAGAACTAACACTCGTCTGCTGCAGGATCCAAAGAGAGTTTTTCTCTCTTTGTAACAATGTTGGGTTTTTTTTTACCGGTCAAACCGTAAAAATATACAATCAGGCAGAATGGAAAATAAAAAAACAAATTAAATTATTTAAATTATTTGTTAAAAACTAAAAGCAGCAACTTTTGATTAAAGAATCTAACATTAAAGAGTAAAAATACTGAATGAAACTGAATGTTTGTGTGAATATTTGATTCATTTGTGTTCCGAAAGGTTGATTTACACATTTGATATCTCATTAATTCATATTTCTGCCCGTGTTCAAAAGAGTCCGTTGCTTATATGTAATAGTAATATAACGACCATGTGACTTCCTGTGTAGAGATCATGTGACGTCCTGTGTAGAGATCATCCGATCTCCTGTGTAGCGATCATGTGACCCCCTGTGTAGAGATCATGTGACTTCCTGTGTAGAGATCATGTGACCCCCTGTGTAGAGATCATGTGACTTCATGTGTAGAGGTCATGTGACTTCCTGTGTAGAGATCATGTGACTTCATGTGTAGCGATCATGTGACCCCCTGTGTAGCGATCATGTGACGTCCTGCGTGGAGATCATGTGACTTCCAGAGTCTCTTCAGTCTCCAACAGCAGCTGAAGACGTACGTTCTTACTTCTTGCTCTACTTCTGAGTTTATCTTTGTTTGTTTATATCTGACTGCGGAGTCATGGCCCTCTGTTACATCTGACCGTCATCTTTTATGACGGTCTTTGATGTTTTATGGTCTTCAGACCGATCATGTCGGTGACATGATGACGGTCATACTCAACCCTGTCTTTGTTCTGGTTCTTCTCTCCACTGATTGTTTCACGTTCTCACCTGGGCAGCAGGTGAGAACGTGAACGCACCTCTCTTTAAAGGTGCCGTTTGTAAACTATAGTGACCTCTAGTGGTGAAGTTTGACAAAACATTATATATCTATAAATATCATAAAATCAGGCGTTTTGCATATAATAGTTTTATTTTTATTTTTATTATACATTATGTAGCCAACACCTTTTTCTACGTTTAAACAAAAAATAAATATGTAGAGAACTAAACGTATTTTCAACCATTAAACTCAAAACTCTTTAAATTTATATTTTATTTGTTGTCTGTTTATAAATTAAATGTATTATTATTATTATTATTATTATTTGTAAAAGTACATTTTTACATCATACAGAGAGAAATTAAAGTCTTTATCTTTTCTTTAAAAGTTACGTTTTAGTGAAAGTCAGTATAAAAAGACAATTATTGTCAAGTTAATCCTGTCAATCCTCATCGATCTTCTACAACATGTTACACAGAAAAAACACAAAGTAGGCTACAAATATCTAAATATTTACTCTTATCTTCAAACATATAGTTGTTTAATTTAAACCATTAATAGTCTGACATTTGATGGATTTACAGATAAACGTTCACTAAATACCTGCTCTTTACAATTTAATCAACATATTTTAACAACTTTTACTTTATAATAAATCAGTTACTTTGAATTTAGAATTTGATGTTTCACATTAAACCATCAAATATTTATTATAAGGAAGTTTCAGTTATAATTTTAAAGATCTTAACGTAACTTTATCAAGATTATCAGAAATATTTATAAAAATCACACAAATTAATTAATGACGTTCATAGAAGTGGATGTTTTAATCCTTCTGGTGGCTTCTGTCCCCCGCTAGATTACCTGTCCCCCGCTAGATTACCTGTCGCCCGCTAGATTACCTGTCCCCTACTGGATTACCTGTCCCCCGCTAGATTACCTGTCGCCCGCTAGATTACCTGTCCCCCGCTAGATTACCTGTCGCCCGCTAGATTACCTGTCCCCTACTGGATTACCTGTCCCCCGCTAGATTACCTGTCCCCTACTGGATTACCTGTCCCCCGCTAGATTACCTGTCGCCCGCTAGATTACCTGTCCCCTGATGGATTACCTGTCCCCTGATGGATTACCTGTCCCCCGCTAGATTACCTGTCCCCTGATGGATTACCTGTCCCCTGATGGATTACCTGTCCCCCGCTAGATTAACTTTCCCCCGCTAGATTACCTGTCCTCCGCTAGATTACCTGTCCCCTGATGGATTACCTGTCCCCTACTGGATTACCTGTCCCCCCCATATAGATGTCGGGTCTTTCTTTGTGCAGGACACGCTCCGTTACTTTTTCTTGCGGTAGACGTAAATGTGATCCTCCATCTGTCTTCGACATCGTTGTCCAGCAACAACGTTCTCCTCCTCTTCTTCGTTGGTTTTCAGGGGTTTTCAGCGTCTATTTCATCGTCTTTCTGCCACTTCAACCTAAAACTACGCTTTAAAGGTTGAATCCTCAAAGTCCTCCGTAGATTCTTGGAGAGGGAGGGGCGAGCAGCTTCACCGCTAGCGGAGGATAAATATCACAGACTGCACCTTTAAAGAGTCATTCTATTATAAATTAAATGTATTATTATTATTATTATTATGTTAAAAATCATGTTCATGAAATATAAATGAATAGAAAACATGTTTTGACAAGATAATAATGATGAGTCTTCATCATTCTGTGAGTGATGAAGACTCTTAGATCAATATTTTTTTAACATTAATTTCCTTTTATGGTCGCAGTGACCATAAAAGGAAATTGCGTCTGAACAAAGTGTCCGGCTGTAGTGATGAAGGCCGACCAGCAGGGGTCAGTCTTCCCCTACTTTAATGTCTGCTGCTTCTCTGCAGAGGTCAAACATCTGGTCAAATAAAGAGGGATGAAGATGGGGTTTAAGCGACAACCTTTCAACGGGTGCCATGATCTCATCCACCTCAGCCTCTAAATGCCGCAGGTGTCCAACATCAGCAAGCCGCCACCGCCGCCGCCGCCATATTTCACCACAGGTTCAGCTTTCATTCTTCTTCCCCCAGACATACCGGGGTTAAAAAAGTCATTATATCCTCGTCTAACAAACTAAAGCATGTCTCCGCGTCTCACTCAGACATTATTGAAGTGATAAAAAGTGATAAAAGTGATTTTTGAGGGAGAATGAGTCACATGATCCTTCCTAGAGAGATGCTGGAAATCTCAAACAGCCCATAATGTCTCGACCTAACTACTTCTATGAAGTCAGCCGTCTTTTAGTCAAAGAGGAGTCCCCTTAGAAAGTTAAATATAAACTATTATAGTTAACTATGAATAAATAATATGAATTAGATCTCTTTCAGGTACATTTGGACTATATTGGAAAAACTGTGTTTGTCAAATTTGGGCTAAATCGGTCCAACGCTAAAGAACTTATTGCCCCCAAAACCTATTTTAGAGATAAAAATCCCCCTAGAGAAGAAAATATGAAATGGATCTTGTCCCCAAATTAATCCAGTTCTTCCTCTCTCCAAGGTCCATGTTTGTATAGAGTCTAAGAATGAGCCATGGAATAGTTTTTTGAGTTATCGCGTTCACGCGAAGGATCCGCGGCGAACGCCATCAAACTCACAATCTGGACTGATGAGAGAGAGAGAGAACGCCATCAACGCAAATTTTGCAGGAAATTTAAATGAAGGATCTCTAGTTTTGACATTCATTTCAAATTTGCTGAGATGATGCTGAGTTACGCCGCCGGGCGTAACAAAAAAGAAGAAGAAGAAAGAGTTGATAAAATCTGCAACGCTAAAAAGGTCGGATGCAACAGTTCAGAGGATTGTTTCGGACCATTCAGACCAGAACAACCGGTCTGGCACTGGGAGAGGTTGCTGATTGACGGGTGAATAAATCCCACGCACTGTGCCGCCAATTGGAATCCAGCGCTTCTCCGGCGAGGCTGCTTTGATCAGTCATGTGATGTCTGGAGGAGGCGGGGCTTCCTGTCAGGAAGATGTCGGCGTGTTTGAAAAGTTTTTTCTCTGGTTTGAGGGAATTGGTTTCCACAAGGAAATAAAACGTGTGCAAGATCGGACCTGATGAAATGTCGGGATGTCGCATTCCTTCGCCTAACGTTTGACCTATTAGCTGAATTAGCCATTAGCATCTGCCGCTAACACTGGACCTCCAGACAGGCGTCACTGCGGGTCTTTATTTCTATGATATTTACCTGTAAATTATTTAATAAGATTCTGATATGGACCGGAAATCTGTTTTAATATCACATAGATTGGTCCAAATGCACCAGAATCTGGTCGATGGCCCGGTTCTGAGTTTACAAATATGTTGGCCGGAGCTTTGCTGCTAATTCTGCCCTCTTTGACCTTTGGCCTCTAGGTGTTCAGGTCTCAGTCAGGTCTGGCATCTGTGGGATATTCTGGACAAAAAAGGCCGATCCATGGACTTCTTCCAGAACTTAAAGGATCTGATGCTAACGTCTTGGTACCAGATACCACAGTAGAACTTCAGAAGTCTGCTGTCTCAAGTGAAGGAGTTTAAAAGTCTCGGTGTCATGTCTCAGGATTCCCCTGGATGAGCTTCCACCGTGACCCGACTCACATCAGAGGAGGAGGACGGATGGATCGGTACCTAGGAAGGTGGTTATAATGTTATGGCCGTCTTCTTCTGCTGTTTGGCTGCAGCGTCTTTCGCCGTGGAGCTCCAGAAATATTTAGCGGGCTCAGAAACGTCGGACTTTCCGTCAGCGGGTTCACTTTTGGCTGGACTGCTCCTTTAATTAAACTTATTTCTTTTATGGAGTGTTCTTAAACGTTTAGCAGAACGCCGCGACGTCGCTTCCTGCCATCGGCGTGTGTGATGGAGGGGGAGGGGCTTGGAGCCCCGGCTCTGATTGGCCGGAGCGTGGCGATGTCTGGGCGTTCTGCCAAACCCAACTTGGCCTCCGACCAAACGGCGTGGCAGCTCTCCAGAGAAACACGAGGCGACCTCGTAATGAGATAATAATGACAATATGGCCGACTGTGGCGGGATTTGGAGGGCCGCCATCTTGATGATGACAGCGCCTGAAGAAGAAACTTGAAATTAAGTTTTAGTGGAGGATTTTCTTCTTTTTTTTTTTATTGGTGACATTATCAAACACAGATTCGTACACATCTGAACATCTCCTCTCTGAAAACAAAATAGATTTCCGCTCATGCAGCATTGACAAAAGTAAGCGGACGCCTCGTCGGCCAATCAGATAAATGCAA
Organism: Lophius piscatorius; assembly: GCA_009660295.1. Lineage (NCBI taxonomy): Eukaryota > Metazoa > Chordata > Actinopteri > Lophiiformes > Lophiidae > Lophius > Lophius piscatorius. Next base: position 28,995 of record VRLP01003094.1, read on the forward strand.
CTTTATAAGCGTCCAATAAGAAAATATACAAAAAACAGACCGCAGGATAGAATATTCAGATGAATGTACAAAAACATTTTTCTTCAGCTTCAGAGATGGCATTAGAACGATTATTATTATTATTTTTTCCTTCCTCCTGCTTCCCACGCCACGTTAAAAACCATCAACGGGACGATAAACAGACGATGGAGCAAAGCAACCAAAAAAACATCAAACTCCACCAAACCCTTATTTATCAACAGGACTACAAGGACCAGAATGCATTGGGACACAAGCAGGAACAACAGTAACAACAAACATCGGAGCCGTCCCTTCACATCGCACGCGAGTTTTCTTTTTAACCCTTGTGCTTCACTTGGTCAAACTTTACTCACATCCTCTTTGAGGACATAAAAGTCCACTTCTTCAAAACTGACATACGTTATTATATCCTAGTCACTTTTCAAGCGACGCAAGTCCTCGTCATAACTATCAAATATTATTTCACATTCAGGATTTGAACCCATTACATACGAATTTGTTGACATAATGTCTCAGATTCTTAAAGTGATGGAAATATCAGGACAAATCTTATTTTTTTGTGGATTTTTTTTTTTTTCCCCCACAGAGTGGAATAATTCCCTAATTGGCAATAACAGAGATTTAAATGCAAAAAAAAAGAAAAACCTTTCATGACCTTAGGACAAAAACATTCCCTTCCTGAAACCTACTTAAATTCGATCTATATCCTTTTTTCGTCTTTCAGTGAAGTTTTTTTAACCACTTCTAGTCCCGATCAAAACTATTAAAATACTAATCATAGCCTTTGTGTTAACGCGATAACTGTTTCATGTATTTTTTTTCTTATTTTATAACCTCATAGACCTTAGTGTGAGGAGGAACTGGATCCATTTTGAGAAATTTCAACTTTATATTTCCACCACTAGGGGGAGTTTTAGCCCCAAAATCACAGTTTTTGGGCCATAATTTCTTAACCTTTGGTCCAATTTAGTACAAATGTACCTCACATGAACCGCCTAAAGGAGATCTAACTCGTACTTGTCACGTTCTACTATAAAAGTTTATATTTTACTCACTAGGGGGAGCTTTTTGTGTTAAACAGTTTTTCTACCCAACCAGTCCAGTTTAGTCCAAATGGACTCAAAGCTCAAGTTTTATTCCTGAGCTTAGAAAAACTTGTTAACTGTATTTATCTTCATTATTGACTCACTATGGGATGTGATCCTAAAGCAGACTGCTGACTTCATAGAAATAGTTAGAGTCAAAAAGGACTTTGAGGTTATTGATGAGTCAAATCAGGGGGATTGCTGGTACAACGCAGGATACTGGGGACTTTTCGGGGATTTACCCTTGCTGTCGGCGACGACAGTGTGAGTCTAATCTCAGGATTTTGACCCGTTAACTACCTCTAGTTTACATGACGCCCCCGTTTTTGTAAAATGACAAATATAGAGTTAGAGTTTATTTTTAGAAACAAAACTTTCGGCACCGTAGAGGACACGCCCCCTTCCTTAAAACCACCAAATTATATAATGTATAAATATTGTTTGACATTTTAACGAGTCCATTGTTTTAACTAAGTTTGTGACTTTGTCAAATATTAATCAGGATTTTACTACAAGATTTAAGACAGCATGAATTTTCCCGTTGTTGCGAACAATCAAACTAAAAAATATTTTTAAAAAAACACAATTTTGAAGCCGAGGTTCTAGAATGAAAGTCTAACAACACGGAATGCATTTTTATTCTCAGATACCAGTATGATCACACATTTCAGTTTTAATGGGACACAATGGGGACATTTTTGTCCAGAACATGCATTGAGGAACTATTACGTTTACAAAATGAATCGTCGACATATTATAGGATGTGAGGTTGAAATGACAAAACTCCCACTAAAATACAGAACCTTTCCCAAACTGTAGCCGATGACATTATTACGGCATTCATAAAGAAAAGAAAAGACAGAAATGTCCCCTGGTGAGGCACAAGGGTTAAAAACATGAATAAAAACTTTTTTCTTATTTTCTGTACCGACAAGAAAACGCGAGTTGCGATCTCCACAGGAGTCCAAGTGCTACATCCTCTGTCCGTCCAGTGCGTTTGTTTTATGTACTGCATTTCCCAGCATGCCCCTGCTTGTCCGTCCACAGACAAGGACACGCCCCACCCCCCTCCCTCCTTCAGCGGAGATGGAGGGATGATATGGAGAGATGAAGAGTCACTAAAAATTCAGCACCAGTGGGGAAAAAAGGCAATTTTTTGATTGCTTCATTTTTTTTTTTTTGTTTTTGCGCAGAACATTCGATAGAATTGAGACAAAAAAACAAAAAAAAAACGGCAAAATTTAGAAAACAAAAGGCTCCTCCACCTTTGTAGAACACCGCCCTTTATGGCAGAAGTAGGCGTGGCCAAGATGACCCTATAGCTGCTGTATAGCTAGAAAAGTTAGTCTTTGGCAGATTCAGAAAAAAACGGCTGGGGGCTGGAGGCGGAGCAGAGGACAGAATTTTAGATTTCGGCCTTTACGATTTTTACAGTCACAGAATTGAGACACAACATCTAAAACTAATAATCTGTCAATCGATGTCTCAGAACTTTAATCTGACACTTTTAAAAGAAGTCATGTTTTGTATAAAAAAATAAAATACGGTTCCAGAGAATAATAATTAACAGTTGTTGAGATTTTAGAAATGGATAGCGTTAGCTTATAATTCAATATTTCGCTTTCACTCGTCCGAGCTCTTTATTATGCTAACATCGTTTGTCCGATCGAGCTAGAAAACTAACTCAGCTAGGTCAAGCAAGCGTCTGATCTTCAAATCCACGTTAGCTTGTCCCAGCGAATGTTATTCTGACATTGGTTGTCTAATTAAGTCACAAGTTTCCGTTAGCTTGTCTGAGCTATTTGTTATGCTAACTTTGTTTGTCCAATTAAGCTACAAATCTACAATAGCTTTTAGATTCTACTCTATTCAGCACTGTTAGCTTGTCCTTGCACTTATCGCGTCAATCTTGAAATCTATGTCAGCTTGTTGCCGCTCTTTGTTACGCTAACCTGGTCGTCCGATCAAGCTAAACAGCTATCGTAGCCTGTCCTAGCTCTCGGTTATGCTAACCTTGGTTGCCCCGTCAATCTGTAAAGCTAGATTAGTTTGCCCCTTGAGATTTTGCTCCAGGCTAGCTTTTTTCTTGAAGCTATGCTATCCTGTTCAGCTGACTTTGATTAAATTATTATTTTAATGAAGTTAGCATGTTATGTCATGATTATACATTGTTGTTACATTTTTATTAATAGATACAGGATAAATTGATGATTAAAAATGACAAAAAATTGCTTGCTGTTGTCGAAATTGCACAAATCCGATGAGCTGTGGAACGGCCAATCAGAGCGAATGTTTAGATGATGTCAGAGCTGACCTGTCAATCAAATAGTTGGATTAAGTTGGACATCTTTCGTAAAAAAAAAAAATTGGCCGGTTCTTTAAGAAGCAATCAGAAGAATCAGAGCATGTCAGCCCAGACATGCTGCGGTCATCCATCATGAAGGGGCTGGAGCTCATGACCTACCGTCAGTCTGCCTCTAATCTGATTTCTGTGACTGTAATCATCAGAGAGAAGATGAAATGGACGTTTGAGCTCTGCAGGATTCTGTTTCTGCTGGTGTTCATTCTGCTCCAGAGTCCAGAGCATCGACTCTCTCCGGGCTGGACTCCACTGACCGCCATGTTTCGCAGCGCTTTGAGATCGCGTCTCTAAAGATCAGTCCCTGTAAAGACGTCTGACGTCTGATTGATGTTTTATGTGATCGTTTATTCTACAAACTTTATTTTTCAGAAATGTTTCCTGATTCGAATTATCGTCTTGAACAAACAAGAAGACCCTTTAATTACGTTAAAGAACCTTAAAGGCCCAGTCTTTTTAGGCATGTAGTGGTAAAGTTCTAGATTGGGTTGGGTAACTAGTGATTGGAGTCTTTGATGTCCTTAAAATCAGAAATAGCTGCCTTCAGAAGTGGAAAAAACTATTTTTTAATGCCTAAAACTCAACAGAACTTCTATGAACTCTGTTTTCTAATAGAGTAGATGGAAGCGATATGCCATCGGAGAAAAGACCACCTTCACCTGTCTATGTTGCCACGACAACAGTCACTGGATTCTAAAAAAGGTTTGTAATCCCTGAACGATTTGTTTCATCCTCTGGATTCTGTTTTATTAAAATGATTGGTTTCGATCATATTGTGGATTTGACGTTTCCGCGAAACACAATTAATTAATGATGATGTCATAAAGTCATCAACAAGCACAGTGCTGGCTGAAGGCGTGCTAGCATTAGCTTAAGCACTGGCTGTAGACATGCTAACATTAGCGTCAGCCCTGGCGGCAGATGTGCTAGAAATAGCTACAGTGCTGGCCTGCAAATTTTTCTAACATTAGCTTTAGTGCTGTCTGCACATGTTCTAACGTCGGTTGTAGCTCTGGCTGCATACATGCTAATGTTAGCTGCAGAGCTGGTTAGAGATTTGCTAATGTTGGCTCTGGCTGCAAATGTGCTGGCTATAGCTGCAGGGCTGTCTGAAGAGATGCTATTTTTGGCTTCATTACAGGCTGAAGACAGTGTAGCATTAGCAATAGTGCTATCTGCAGAAGTGCTCATGTTAACTGGAGAGCTGGTTGCAGACATACTAGCATTGATCTCAGGCTTACTAGCATTAGCTTCAGTGCTGACGGCAGACATGCTAGCATTGTCTTCAGACACGGTCATGTCAGCGCTGGCTTCTGCTAATGTTAGCTGGAGTGCTAGCTCCAGGAGTGCTAATGTCGAACAAGGGTTCGAGATCTTAGGTAAGATAAAATGTTGTTTTCATAAGTCAATAATTTTCTCCATAAATTATTAGGAACACAATCCTTTAGTGCGTAACAAATTCTGACGGTTCGTTTTGTAGAAAGATGCTGAGTCATTTAACTCTTGGCACCTGGTCTGGAACTTATCTCTGATTTTGGTACCAGACTTTAAAATAGCCAAACATCGGCGTCACCACGGCGACAGAAATGACCTTCAACATGGGAGTCAGTGGAGCCTTCAGCAGCTCCAGCCTGTCAGAGGAGAAACTACAGAAACCAGCAGCTCCAGACTCCTCCCACCAGTCGCCTCAGCGTCCTCTGATTGGCTGAGCTGCTGGAGCGTTGTTCGGACGAAGGTCAGGGTTCAGGTGGCGTTTGCCTTGGGTTGATGGTCGTTTCTCCTCAGGAGCAATGAAGATGGTCCAACTGAGGGAAGAGAAGGAGGTGCTATGAGGAGGCGAGGAGCAGGATGAGCAGGAGGCTGAGCAACGTGACGGACGGGAGGGAGAAACCGGGTTTGGCCAGGCTGCAGCCGCCGGTGGTGTCGTCTGTCAGGAATGGTTCCGGAGAGTCGTACACCGAGTCGTCTGACAGGGAGGCAGCAAAAAAAACCAACAGGTTAGATTCTCAACTGGACAGGAAAAATATTAAGCTGTTATTATTATTACAAAAAAGAAACAATCTGTTATTCAAGATGGAATAAAAATGAATAACTACAGCAAGTCATGGAATGACCATCAACCAACGGGTGTGCCCCAACCTAAATGTCAGCTGAGGCATGAGGCCACGCCCCCTCCACGCAAAGATCCCACAGAAACTGGATGGATGTTAATTTTTTTAAATCAGATATCTCTATCTCTAATGTTCTAACCTTAGCTGCAGCGCCGTTTGACAAACTTTTTTTATTAGCTTCCGACATGCTAGGTAGCTTAAGCGCTGACTGCAGACATGCTAGCATTAGCCGCAGGGCTGTCTGAAGAGGTGCTATTGTTGGTTTGTTGCAAACATGCTAGTACAAGGTACATCAATGTCTGTAGACAATAGGTAACATCATGCAACATTAGCTGTGTTAGCATGACAGCTTGTTATGCATGCGGCTCCTAACTGGAAGTCTTACAAGTAACTATTTGTTAACTGCTACAAACAGGTAACTCTTGCAACTAGCTGCTACTAGCCTCTGATAGCTTCTAAGTGTTACTAGCGGCTAACTTTTTACAGCTTCTACCTTCTGTTAGCTGTTAAATGCTACGAGCTGTTAACTCCTAAACGCTGATAAATGCTACTAGCTGCTAACTCTTACTAGTAGCAAACTGCTCCTTACTGCTAACTCTTACTACCTGCTACTTGCTAGCAGGTGACAGCTGCTAACTGGCTGCAGTTACTATCTCCAAACTGCTACTAGCGGATAACTCGCACTAGCTGCTACCTCTTACAAGTTTCTAGCCGCTACTAGAAGTTCACTGCAAATATGTGCTAACTGGTACTTGTAAGACTACCGCTAGTGCTCTGCACACATAATACATGACCATATCTGACACGTATGTCGGATGTGGCACTTTCACTCCTCCTGCTGCTACAAGGAGTTATGGTTACGCAGAAATCCCTCCTTTTGCGCCTCCATCGCATTCATAGCGAACAGAGGGCTGGACAAAAGGAGCATCAGTCCCACCTCCTTCACCTGAATTTGACCTGCACTGAGCTCAAACATGATAATCTACCTCTTGACCGGAACGGATCAGAATCTTATTTAATGGATGTCAAAGCCACAAAACTAAAGTCTAAACAAAAGAAGAGCTAGAAGAAGAAGGAGATGAAGAAGAAGGAGGAGATGAAGAAGGAGGAGGAGATGAAGAAGAAGGAGATGAAGAAGAAGGAGGAGATGAAGAAGAAGGAGGAGATGAAGAAGGAGGAGATGAAGAAGGAGCGACTCACTGGTGGGCTTGACGTAGATTTTGAGCTTCAGACATGGTTTCCCAGCCAGGTTGGGATGTGGAGACGCTGCAGAGGAAACGACAGAGCAGCAGGTTTTAACCATAGAAACCAACAGAGACACACTTTTCATTCATGTTTCCAGTGTAAACACACACACACACACACACACACACACACACACACACACACACACACAGCTATTAAGTGTCATTTAAAGCAAACTGGGTCCCTGCTGGATGCTGTTCGCTGCAATTGAGCCACAATTTGGAAAATTTGTTCCAGGCTGGACATTATGTCTAGACAGAAACACACACACACACACACACACACACAAACGTGAGTAATGACAGCCGCCTGCATTTTCTTTTAACCTCCGCCACTCGTGTTGTAGCATCTCTCCTGCTTTAACAAACAAATAACTGAATTCAAGTTGATACTATAATTATGTAGATATAAATCGACTCTATGTGTGTCGTCTGGTGTTTATTCACACATTCATATCTCACATATATATTCATTCAATTATGATTTACTGCTAAAAATAATTAAGGATACATATAAAAGTACATCTTCAGTTGAGTAGGCGGGACATATATATATATCTATATATAAATATATAGATATATATGTCTGTCTACCTCTGTAGAACTTTTGGCACTTGCAGATGTTGCAGTACTGGTAGTACTTATAGACCTAGTGGTGCTGGTAGTACTTACAGACGTAGTAGTACTCGTGTCCCGGCCTGAACTCAAAGCCCAGGCTGAAGGGCGTGAAGAGCTGGAACTTCTCGGAGAACTTGAGCGGCCCGTTGGGGCTCAGCGGTCGGTTGCACTCCCAGCGTTTGTAGCTCTTGCGGTGGTGGTCGCAGGTGGTGTAGCTGTCGTAGTTCACCATGTACAACACGTAGTGCTCCATCCGCTCGGCCGACTCCGCCACCTCGTAGTGCGGACAGTAGATGTCCAGGTAGTCGTTGATCGCCACCTCCACCGTGTACTCGCCCCGATAGAACCTGAGGAAGAGGAGGGGAGATGACGTCATTGAAGAACATCAATTAACCATTCTCCTTCTGTGGCTCTAATGTCGACATTACCCATGAGCCTCTGCTGCTGTTACAATGGAGAAGAAGCCAGTCAAAGGTGTTAACTATCAAAGAAGCCTTTTGGATCGACTCTGGTTGTTTAGTCCACGGCAGGATGTGAAGCTCTGATTGGATGTTTGTGAAGGAAATGCATCTTGGGAGTTTTATGTGTGGTTTTATTTTAAGTTAAGATTTATGTCTTTACTTTCTTTATGATGTGAGGAAAGTTATTACCAACCACTGCAAACTCTTTGGGAAGCTGCATCGTTAACCTGTTAGCATCGTCTAGCAGTTAGCATGCTAACAATCAACGCATCACAATTAACGTGTTTTCATGAATCTGTTTTTGTTTTCTTGGACAAAAACTGTTTGACATCAAAGTGTCTTTGTTTCCTCGCAGCTGCTCTTACTTACATCCCATCATGCATCACAAACAGTTTAATCTCCTTATTAGAATTAAGTTTGATCTGAGAGCTAATCAAACTTCACGCGTCTCTGAATATTCATTCATCCCAGACCGAGAGTGACGACCAATCAACGCCGCTAATTTGTTTCTTTCTAACGAGGTTTGAACCGACTGATTTGGTTTCTCAACGTCGGTCCTGATTGTCTGATGAGTTTACATACGGACACATGAAGGTGAATACAAACACCCGACACATTTAAGTCCCGCCTACACAACTGGAATAACAAGAAGACGCCTTAAGAGTCGTAATGGATGAGTGGCGGTCTTTATCTGCCGGCAGATTGACACCCAGGAGATAACGTCAGACAAAGTCAGAGTTAAGTTAACGCCTTGAAAAGCCCAACAACGCTGGAGCCACTGAGCTTCACAAAACTACCTGCTAACTCAGAGGGAGCTCAGAAAACAACACAGTCCATCACTACTTCCTGTTTAGAGACCCACGTCTAGACCACCTGGTGTAAAATGATGACTTCTGTTATCCAATTAAAACCCTGGAACCGAGAGACGCGACTCTGTGATGACTTTTTTATCACGGACGCACTCTTACGACTGGAGGTTGAGGTCCGGACAGTTTGAGTCCAGCGGAGAGGATTACCTGGTGACACAGGTGGAGGATTTGTGTAGTCTGTGACTGCAAGGACTCAATTATTTGACTGAGGACTGCCTCACCTTCTCCAGACAAGAGCTGGTCTACAGACCTCTGACAGTCCAGTGGTCCATGTTCTCTGGACTACAACTGGTCTACAGACCTGTGACAGTCCAGTAGTTCATGTTCTCCAGACAAGAGCTGGTCTACAGACCTGTGATAGTCCAGTGGTCCACGTTCTCCAGACTGAAGCTGGTCTACAGACCTGTAATGGTCCAGTAGTCCAAACATGTTTACATTCAGTGAAGTCGGACTAGACTTTAACACAAACAGGTGATATTTTCGGTCTACATGAGACTTTTGTGTAAATGACAAAAACTGTGTTATTTCTATATTGTTAACCCTCCCACCGGGTTGTATAAAAAAAGAAACCCGTCAGGTAGTTATTGGTTAATCCTGCTAACCACAGAACATGGTCCGAGTTGTAATCTCTCACATTTGTACTTTGTTTCATAAAGATAGAAAGTATTAAACACAGACAAACTAAATTATTTCAGCCTTCCTCCAAAATGGATCTAGTTTAACTCAATGAGGGGATGGTTAAACTGCGTTGGCGAAGGTTTGCCTTCTTCGAGTGCTTGTAGTTTGTATGAAGAGCGCAGAAGTGAGATCAGGAGTGGACAGTTATTAAATGCATCTATCCCGCTCGCATCAGTTTTTTCGTACCTGCCGTTACTTAAATCTTCCTGAGAGCGTGACGTCTGACGTTCATAGCTGTTATTTTTGGCAGAGGTGGGCCTCCGTATGATCGAGTTATCCTGATGCATTAAAACACTTTCAGTTCTCCTCCTCAGTTTCTTCCTTTGAGTTGCTGAAGCAGAGCTTTGATTATTCCCGTATGACCCGAATGCAGCATCAGAGCATCGTCCTGATGGAGTTTGAGGAGATCGATTTGATCAGCTGGAAACTTCCTGCTGAATAAAACCCCGTCCTGATGGGGTTTCTCCTCCGCCTCGCCCTCTTTGTCTTCCGTAACGCCATTAGCAAAGTGCATGCTAACTCGGTTAGCTGAGGGATTGGGTGACGCTAACAGCTGAGAGAGCAGGTGGTGCGTTTGCTGTGAACTCTGTCCCCCTCAGCTCTCACATCATAACTCATCACTCTAATGGAGGAAGGCTCTCTATCCAGGAGACCGCCGGCCTCACCGCCATCATCCTCGCCATTATCCCAGTCTTTATCATGATTTAGCTGGAGGCTCGCAGCTACCGTTCCAGTTTGGGTCCCATGGTGCGGAGTGGGAGTCTGCAGCAGGGGGGGCCCGACCGCTGTGAGAAATTCCTGCTACGGTCCGAACGAGGAGAACCGAACCGGCTCATGTGAACGCCACAGTATTTAGTGTGATCACGCCACGAGGCTGAGCAAAGCCCCCGGACAGAGGAAGCTCATTTCGGACACTTGTATCCATTATCTCGTGCTTTCAGTCTCAACCCAGAGCTCTTGACCACATTTGTTTTAATTTCCTTCAAAACCGCATCGACCTTTTCCCCTAATTATGTAGAAAACTACTCAACCGAGTCCCACTAAGCTTTTTTTGGACAGTTGGGGAGACAGCAGGCATGACATTTATTTTCAGTTTTATCTAATTTCTCAGGAAATAATCCATAAATCATGATGTATGATTAGCCATAACATTATGACCACCTAACTAATATTGCAGGGCTAGAGCGGCTGAGGAGGTAGAGCGGTTATCCACTCATCTGAAGTCCACATGTTGAAGTGACCTTTAGCTAGACGCGGAACGCCAACTTGCTCCTTTGGGCGCCATACAGGGGGCCCACTGCTCCAAAGGGATGCGTCAAATCCAGAGGACAAGTTTTGCAACGTTGTACAACCGCATAATTGTATGGGACAATTAGGGCTTCTGCTTCCTCTTGTGTTGGCCCACTTTTTCCCAAGACAACAACTCTGATAGACTTCAGCAGACCTCTGAAAGTTCTGCTGTGGTATCTGGTACCAAGATGTTGGCCGTAGATCCTTTTAGGTCCAGGAAGTTTTGTGTTGGAGCCTCCATAGATCGGACTTCGTTGTTCAGAACATCCCACAGATGCTGGATTGGATTGAGATCTGGGGAATCTGGAGGCCAAGGCAAGACCTTGAACTGGTTGTTGTGGTCCTCGAACATTCCTGAATCATACCTGCAGTGAGTCGAGGAGCATCATCCTGCTGGAAGAGGCATAAGGGAATACCGCTTCAATAAAGCGGCGGACTTTTCTGCAGCAATGCTTAAGTAGGTGCTACGTGTCAAAGTAACATCCACATGAATGGCAGGACCCATGATTCCCAATAGAACATAGACCAAAGCATCACACCGCCTCCCCCAACTCTTAACCATCCCAGGTAAGCTATGCACCCCGCCCGGCCATTCACATGATGGAAAAAAACAAACAAGACCTGAAGTTCTGGATGTTTTGACCCAGTTGTCCAGCTATCACATCTGGTCCTTATCAGAGCCTCAAAGATCCTTAAGTTTGTGCATTTTTCCTGGTTGCAACATCAATTTCTGGATAAATGGCGCCATGGTAACCAGATAATCAATGTTTTTCTTCGCCTGTCAGAGGTTATAAAGTTATGGCTGATTACGATATGCTACAGGAACCACATTTCCTTCCATCAGTTGATCTGGTTCTACCCTCTGTTAAAAGAACAACAGGTGTCTGACAGCCTCATTCTCACGTTTGCTCTGGTCACATGTGTTCGGGTTTCTCCATCCGGCAGCTGCAGTGAATCTTTCCACAGTGGAAATATATTTCACCTGTGATGTCCCAGCTCCCAGCATGCCTCAGATTCATGATTTACTGTTTAATCTGTGCAGGTCTCCGAAGGTCAGGTGGATGGGGACGGGTCGAGGTCGTTTGTCAGTCTCCCTGACGGACCGGACGCAGCAGCGATCCTCCGAGGTGAAGAAAAACTGAGCTGCTGACAGATTAAAGTTCGGATGTGCAGAGATGGAATCTGCACACAGCTAATGTTAACCAGACAGCGAGGGGGCGGAGTCATCATGCTCAGGTGGTCTGAACCGCAGCAAAAACAGGTTTTAGTTTTGATTCCTTTGTATTAAATAAAGTGGGCTGGATATTGTTGAATGAATCTGGAGTCAAATACTATGGTGGAGGAAAATAGCAAAATAAAATTTTAGTTTTTCCCGACGCGTTTGAAGTCAACGGAAACTGAATAGAAATTGATGAAAATATTTTAAGGACAGAAAAACACATTTGAGGAGGGAAAGACTGTTGGCACATTTTTAAACATTGACGAATATTTAAAATACAATCTATTGAAGTCAAAGTTGCATTCGGGGGCTAATGGCCGCTAGAGGGCAGCACACGTTGACTCCTACATTCAAATCTCACATTTATCAAATTCTTTAAAGTTTTAGCTCGCACACCTGCTACAAAACTACACAAAGAAATAAGATGAGCGCGCCTTTTTATTTTTAAAAAAAAAGCCGCAATCAAGAGTTTAAATGGCCGTGGCACCCCGCCGCCATCAGATCTTTCCCCAGCCGCTAGCTCAGGTGCTTTACTCACTTGACTGTCACCTGCGATCATTTGTGTCACTCTAACAAGCAGTGAGATCTCACATAAGCTAGGCCTATGCTCTCATCCCTGACAGCAAGAGTGTGTCCGTGAAAAGCCTTCAATTCCCTGCGTGATACAAGCAATCCCCTTAATTGAACTCCGAAGGTACGTCAAAAAAAAGTGTTTTTCGTTAAAAAAAAAGCTCCAAATATTGAATAAACTATGAAGAATCAGAGTAATATAATACATAAACGAGATAGATTTCCTTGACCTCCACCAAATATGGACTAACTCGGGCAAACGGTTGAGAAATCATTTAGAGATAAATCTTCCAATGTCGGAAAAATGCAACTGATCTTTTTTCTGGAAATCATTTGAAAATGATTCATGAAATACTTTTTGAGTTGGGTTATCGAATTAACACAAAGGGTCAGCGGCGGTGGTTGCGATGACTAAAATATTTGTCACTTGAGGTTTACTTCCTGTTTCCAAAACGTTGTTTTGTTGGGGCACCCAAAATATGAGGTTCTGAGCAGATCAGACGAGATGGACAGTGGATGTGTGGATATCTTGTATTTAATGGCATAACAAGAATATTTGCCACTCCTCCATGGTCACACCGTTGGACCTAAACTGTCAATCTTCAAAAAAATGAATCTACAGCTTGTTAAAACTGTTCTGACCAAATTTGAAGTCGGTGGCGTTAACGGGCTTTTAGTAGTTTAGACAAGTATAAACAATATCAGTTCCTGTCTTTATTTGGCATCTTCAGGGCAGGACCTTCACCCAACAAGTGAAGTATCAGATTCATGAATGAGATTGATTTATAGTTGTGTGAATCTGATTATTAGTTAAGCTCCATGGTACCAGACCATCAGTCATTGAACTAAGCAGGATTTTCCCACAGCAGAGAGTGGTGGTGGTCATGTGATCAGCACCCTCTGGAGATACTCTGAAGTCCATTGTGTTGCTGTGTGGTTTCATGTTACCTGAGACTGTCCTGACAGGCTCGGATACAATGCCAACACTGTTTCCCTCAAGTTCAGACAAAAAGCTACAAGCTACAGGACAAAGCTATCAGATCTGACGTCTAAACACCTGATCCGACCCACTACGCACACTCAGAAACCGCCGTGCAGTGTGTCGCCGTCACCCTGGTTCCAGTTTCAGCTGAACCTGAGGGGACATCCAACACAGAGCCGTTTAGAGGAAGAGCTTCTTTTAAACTTACCTGCTCTTTGAATACACACAAAACTGGAATCAGTAAATGCAGAGAATGAGGGATTCCACAAGGAGGGATTTCATTTTCATTAACAACGTCCCCATCAGCAGGTCAACAACTGTTAATATGACGCTCACGACACACTACCGCATATCAAACTATCACATTATTCCCAACGTCCGCCTGACAGCCATTGATATGGTTGCGCAGGTATGCTTCATAAGTTTGCTTGTTAAACATTACAATCAATAAAATGATGTCCAAATGTCAGATGTGTGAGACATTAACTTAGTATTTGTAACTCATATTTATTAATGTCAGTCTTAAGTCAGACATGGTTTCACTCAGATGCTAAAATATACATTAATGTTTGTCTGAAATTGCAGAGAAAATGAAAATACAAAGAAAGTGAAACTATAAAGGAACTGGAGAGAAACCTAAACTTAACAGAAAATATCAAGTAACCAGAAACTACAGAGCAATAGAAGCAACAAAAACTGAAAGAACCGATAAATTATAGAGAAACCAGAAACTACAGGGGAACTTAAATTACAAAGAAACTGAAACTATAGAAAAACTGGAGAGAAACCTTAACTTAACAGAGAAAATATCAAGTAACCTGAAACTACAGAGAAACTGGAAACAACAAAAACAGAAAGAACTGATAAATTATCGAGAAACCAGAAACTACAGAGAAACTTAGACTACAAAAAATGAAAAGATTGAGAAACTTAAAATAATTGAAAAACTACTGGGGAACTGAAACTACAGAGAAAGGCGAAACTGAGTTGTTCCCTGTGGAATCTTAGCATGTTGTCAGAAAGTGAATAACATTATGAGCCTTTCGGCGGAGAAAGTCTTTGTCATTTTCAGTCTGACCCACATCATAACACAGTTATTGTTATTGTTATTGTTGACAGTTCGCAAATTTGTTGTTTCGACTCGAAAAATCTTTACACGTCTAGCAAATTTGTTTTGTGCTTCTGGTGCTTCTTTTGGTAAGAGTTGTAAGATTAGTAAGTAAGTAGTAAGTTAGCACTTTGATATTTGATCCAAATGTAAAGTGCATTATAAATTAAATGTATTATTATTATTATTATTATTATTATTATAGTGCAGAGAGTCTCAGTTCCTGTTTCTATTAATACATAAACAGAATATTTGTTTGTCTGACTCAAACATAAACACGTCGTCATGTAACTCATTGGGTTTACGTTAAAAATGTAGAATAATCGGATACTTGAGCCAATAGTTATAGATTTGTCAGTATGTTCATATCTAATGGCTTCAAAATTTCAATGCGTGACAGGAACTGCAGAATGAGAGACAAACTGGCGGTTTGTTGCCGGCGTTGATGTCACAGCCGTGCTGACAGGAGTTATGGCGGTGGAAGATTCCAGAGTCGTGTAATATTCAGAGTATGTGGTATCGTGTTAAGTGAGGCAGCCACATGTTCACTGTAACAAGACTCCGGCCTCTTTGTCTCTGGTTTCCAAAGCTACCCCATGCTGTATGTGTGGTTAGCCTAGCTTAGCACAATGACTGGAAGCAAAAGGAAACCGTAAACACAGAGCGATGTATGATTACCCAGAATACCTCAATATATGAGGTCAGGTTAAAGTTAGAAGAGGGCTCACTCAAAAATCTGTCAACTGTCAATCAAACTGGCCTACCGCCCTAGCACTGACCCTGCCCCTCCTCCATATGACTCCCCCCTCAGTGAGGGACAATACGCGGCTGTTGCTGCTTTGTGTGTCTGATTCGAGAGGTGAAGCTCCCTCCCTTTCTCCTCATCTGGGTCATGTGACCCCTGTTGGCCCGGGGCCCCCCCTGGTCCTTCATTATCTTTCGTGCTGCCAGTCATCTGACACCACCAGGACGATGTCTTCAAGAAAGCGTCGAAGCTTAACAGAAATTAAACAAACGTCCTGAAAAAACTTTGGAAAGAGTCCTGGACAAATCCAGGTCGCACTGGGAAATTATAAGAAAACAGAGAATATCCAGGAAAACGAGGAGACGCCTCCCCTCCGGTCTCAGGAGCATTTAGAGTAGTTTTTAGAGCTCATCCAGGAGGACCATGAGGATTCTGGTGCCAGCTGGCAGTGTCTTTATCGCCTCCATTAGCTCTGGGTCCGGCCAAAAGCTGGATCAGTGCCGCCATCATGCTTCACACTACTGCTGCGGAAAATCTTGTAATTACAAAAACCTGCTGCTCTGAAAGCAGCTTACCGACACCTTACCCTCATTTCACAGAGTTTATGGGAGGAAATATGACCCTGATCCTCCACCAACATCCTCCTCCTCCACCATCACCCTCTACCACCACCACCGCCTGCTCCTCTCTGATAGGCCTAAATGCCAAAACTGATGCGAACACAACTTTAATAAAAAAGTGTTTCTGTCCTTTTGTCAGGATTTGTTTAGCAAAACTTAACTCAAACATGGGAATCGGGTCACACCGTTAGCCTAGCAGTAAGACTGGAAGCAGGGAGAAACTGTAACGTAGCAGTAAGAACAGAAGCAGGGGGGAAATATTTAGCGTAGACAGCAGCAAGAATGGTTACAGATAGCTGTTAGCCAAGATTAACACAAAGGTTGGACGTAGGGGGAGCATTTAGCTTAGCTTAACTCCAAGACGGAAATCTTGGGGAAACTAGTTTGCCTAGCTTAGTAGTAAGAATAAACGGGGGGGGGGGGGATTTTACCCAATATTAACATAAAGGTTGGAAGCATGGGGAAGTTTTTTCTCTGGCTCAACAGTAAGAATGGAAATGGAGGAGGATATTCGCCTAGATAAGCAATAATACTGGACGGATGGGGAAACCTGAGAAAAAGGGAAAAACTGTTAGCCTAGCTTAGCAACAAGAATGGAGGCAAGAGGAAGCTGTTAGCCAAGAGAACTGTTAGCCTTGCTTAGAAAAATACTGGGAGCAAAGGTTAAGGGCTAGAATAGATTTGCACAAGGGTGAAAGCTACATGCCTAGCTCAGCACAAAGGCTGAACACTCGGGGGAAACTGTTAGCTTAGTTTATACAGTAGTCTGTCAACAGTAGTCTGTACAACAGTCTGTTTGAGGCCTACAGCTGTTGGTTTCACTGGACCAGTCGTGTTTATGAGATTATTTTCTGCTAAGCTAATAACATGTATTTGAGTACTTCCTGCGACACGCTTTACTCGGCTCTACTTCTTCTTCTCTGCTTCAGCAGCTTTGAAGCTGATTGGCTGCTGTAATCTCTGTAAAATGATGTGAATGAAGGATTTATTAGTTCTGGTTCAGGACTGTCACACTGAGACCGATCAGGGTTTCATTTCTCTGGGCTGCAAGGGGAGCAACATTGTTATCACTCACCCCTCCTTATTCTCCCCCACCTCTTCATCCTCCCTCCCTCCCCCTCCTCCTCATCCTCCTCCTCTTCTTTGGTGGTTTACAGACTCTCAGCATCCTTAAAGAGCTCTGAGCTATATTTCATCTCAAAGAGAAATACTTTTACTAAATTCTACTACATCTATTAATAATATTTTCAATACTACTTGAAGTAATACAACCCTTCTGCTATTACTACTACCACCATTACCACAATTACTACCACAATTAATACTACTACTTCCAGTACTAATACTACTACCACTATTATTATTAATAGCAAACCACCAGCAATACGTCTTCTACAATTAATGCTAGCACTACTACTACTTTTATCACTATTACTACAACCAACACTACCATTAGTACAACAACCACCATTGCTCTTATTACAACCATTACTAGTACTACAATCAGTACTATTACTCCTCCTACATTATTTTTTTAAAATTGTTACATCCACTTCTACTACTACTACTACTAACATTACCACTGCCACTAGTACTATTACCACTACTACACTCACACTAGAACTACTACATCTACTACTACTAGAACTAATACTACTATTACGTCTACTGCTACCAAGACAACGACCAAATACTACCACTAATACTGCTGTTATTACCACTACAACTACTACTACAACTACTACCACTATTGTCAAAAAAGCATCAGTATTACTTTCATTACTACCAACAGTATTACCACTACCACTATGTATACTACTTCGATAACTTTTACTACTAACACAAGTGTTATTACTACTACTATGACTACTAGTAGTACTACTACAAAATCCAAAACTATTACTATTACAACTATTACCACCACTACTACTATTACTACCATTACCATTAGTATTACCACTACCACTTCTTGCACTAGTAATAGTACCACTACCGTTACTCCTCCTCGTAAAGACATCCAGGTAAACTCTGTTTTCTGACTGCAGCTGTCAAAGACATTCTGACCTACTGACGTGACCCGCCTCCGGAATAACCCTAGCAATCCATCGGGGTAAGCCCATAGTTTCCCCCAAAAAATCTAAACAAAAAACGAACTGAGGTTTTGTGAGTAGCTCCCACACCCCTCTTCCCCACCTCCTCCCTCCGGTGCGGCTTTGAACGTGGCCCTGCGGCGGCGAGGCGATCAGATTCTCTCTGACGTGTGTAAACAAGGGGAGAGATGCGGCGTCTCGTTAGCACTTCAAAGCTCGACAGGTGGTGGGAGGCCATGGGGGGGAGGGATGGATGTTCAAGAGGGGAGTCATTTGGGGGAGGATGACGGGTGAAAACAAACAGTGATGTCGATGACCTTCAACAAGTTTGTCATGGATTCAAAGTTTTTATTCATGTTTTACCCTCCGGTCATCATTTTCCTTCTTTCCTTCCGTTCTGTCCCCTCTCCCAGCGTGTTTGTTTGTGTTCAATCAT
>VRLP01003094.1:52500-71151 GCA_009660295.1 Lophius piscatorius
AAAACACCTCATTAGACGAAAGACAAATGGACCAGGCTTGACTTGGATCCTGGATCAGGTCTCAGTGACTAAATTGGAGGATCAGCCTTCAGAAACATGAACATGCGGAGGATCAGAGAGTTCTTCTTGGTACCAGCTGCGTCCAGAGAGACACCAGCTTCAGGTTTCATCAGTCCTGCCTGACTAAACACAGTGAGCCGGGGGGGGTCGTTCAGGGAGGGGGGCCGGGCTGCTGGGGAAATTCATGGGAATTATACACTCGTCCATTTCAGGAAGATTCAGTGTCGGGTCTGAGCGGGACGTAGATCACATTCAGCAGCAGGACGCCCCAACGGCTTCTGTTTGATTCTCACCCATCTGCCTCAGAGGAGGGGGCGCCGAGCAGAAGGGTGGGTGTCAGCATGACTGTAACCAATGGATGGGCTTGTGGAGAGAGGGAGGGGGGGGGGTCTTCCTTACAACCCATCACCACAGCGGGAGGAGGGTAACGGCGAGGAGACACTAGAACTGTCTGAGTCCAACACAATGTTCAGAACCGTTTTCATTGTTACCATGTTCTGTTCTGGTACCGCCAGAAGATCCTGAGATTTACCGAACGGGCCTCACCTGCTCTGAAACTTACTTCTCTGTTCAAAACTTTAACTTTAACTTTAAACTTTATTTAATGTTCTGACATTTAATCATTTTCTTTTCAGTTTTGTAAAAAAGTTTTTGAAGTTTTATTTTTTTTAAACTTTTCCGATCCGTCGTAATAGATTTTGATGATTTGAGTTTATGTAACTTTTCAAAAGGTACCGTCTCTCTGGAGACGTTTTCATCTGCTCTAAACTGTTCTAAAGTTTTCTCAGTTTCAAAGTTTTTTCTTTTTTAACCGATTATAAAACTTTTATGAAACTTTAATAATGTGTTTATGTTTATGGTTTCGTGACACGGTTCAGAAACAGTTATGTTTTATTTTAAGTATTTAACCTCTTCCAACCTGAACTGTTCAGAATTTTCCTTTATTAATCTCAACTAGCTCATGAGTTAAAAACTTCACGTTATAAAATGCTCTTTTAAAATAAAGACAAACATTTCCTCTATTTCCTGGTAATTATTACTCAAACAGTGCCGTTATTACAATTACAAAATTGTAATGTTGTTATATTGTTTTTGTATTTTGAAGTCCTGCAAAAGTATAGAAAATTCCAAGTGAAACTCAGGCTAGAAATACTCGAGTAAATGTACTCAACTACTGTTTTTGTTCTAAATCTGCACACGGCACCTACTTGGTTTCCTTTTTTCAGTTTACTGTTTTTATAAAAGACTTAACGTTTTTTTGGATGGTGAACTTTTAAACTCATCATTAAACCCGTCATTCTTTCAACATAATAAAAGATTATTAATACGCTTCATTAGTTTTGATAAATTAATCAACTGTTTTTATGTTTTTTTTATTTTCTCTAAACTTTTCTATTCAGTGTTTGTTTTTCCTTTTATTTAGATCGCCATAAGTCGCTACGAATGTATCAACCACTCCACCCGGGTTCCGCCATTACATCATAATGGAGAACAGACGAAAAAACAATCGCATAATTAAAACCCGAGGCACGAGGAAAACTAAAAACAAAAGTTAAAAACGAAAAACAGTTAAAAACAATGAATCAACAATAACAGCACTAGTAATGAAATGAACTAAGAAAAAGTATCTAAATAGGAGAATAAGCTCAAAACGAGAATGGTGCCCCTAAAAACAGCTGATGAGTGAAGTAGAAAAAAAGAAATTTAATTGAACAAATTTTAAAAGTTGAGGTGATAAAAATCGACAAGGAAGTTGTTCATTAATGATCATTAACGATCTACAATTCCCCACCAAACAAACTGCTGTGAAGAATTCTGAAGATTTATTACATGCTGTAACAGTCAGTTTTAATTGTTCCAAGCCGTTACTGTAGCACCAAACATTACACTGTAAAATATTTTACGACCACAAGAAACAAAGTCGTTTAAGTATCAAAGCAAAACTAGTCAGTTGCATTTTGCTTCCCTGCAGAATTAAGAGTTTTCCGACCGGACTACCGATGCAGGAAATGTCCTGAACTGTTTTTGTTCTAAATCTGCACTCGGCAGCGTCTTGGTCACATTTTATAGTTTGGTTGGGTTTTGTTTTTTTTCGGGACGTCTGAGGGTTCAGGAGAGTTCCAGCAGTTTTGACGATGAACTTTCAAACCCTAGAGAAGTTGTTTTTTTTGATCTTTGGCTGTGAATGAAAAGAGGGCGGAGAAACGACGGTTTTCTTTCTGAGGAATGTTTAAAAAAAAAAAAAGTCGTCAAACTAGTGAAGTTTTCTTTGCGGACTGAAAACTGATTTGAACCGTAGAACGTCTCCCGGTTAGAACTGAAGTTTGAAATAAAACTGAAAGCGCTGGAGGAAGAGCGTGGAGGTTCTGCTGACAGGGGGGGGGGGGCGGGTGCTAAAGGTCAACAGCGTTTGATTTGTTGCACTCTGGAGAGCGAAACCGGAGACCTTGAGGGTCTGCAAAGACAGACTGAGCGTGTGCAAAAAAATTGACGCCTCGTTTTTGGGAGAGTGTAAGTCGGTCCCTCCCCCACCTTCCTGTCCAGACTCGCTCGACTCAAGTCGTCCTATTGTGCTCACAATTCATTTACAGTCAAATAAATTAAAGAATGAACGAGGTCAAAGGTTACGGCGGCTCAGTTCTTCTGTTTGCTTCGGCTCTGCAGGGGAAAAAAACTCCGACTCAGGTTCGACTTCCTGCTGGAAACTAAATTCTTTGACAGCTTGAAAAAGTTCAGAAGGGGGGAAAAAAAAAAAAGAGGTGAAAGTTGGATTGGATGCGGAGAAGGAGCAGGAGGAGGAGGAGGAGGTTCAACAAGTCGGCAGTAATTCAACTTTTATTAATCTCCTTTTAGCCTACTGGTAGTCTTTATTCTCATTTTGATCTAGTCCGTCATACTTCCTGCTACAGAACAAACGTTTATTACTTTTCTTTTTTCTACCTTTTATAGTGTAAGAAAATAATCAGGATTATTCATTATTAAATTTTCTTCACTGATTATTACGGAGGACGATTTTCAAATGATTGACCGCACATTTAATTAGGAAAACTGTTCAAATAATCAAATGTGTCGGGATATTTTTTCTACCTTAAATACATTCAGCAATTTTCACATTGAAGCAAAAAAATTTAACTCAATGGAGAATTTTCAACTATTAAAACATAAATTCATACTTTCAGCTAAGGAAAAAACATAGAACCGTCTTAATATTCAACTTCTTCAGGACATTTACGACGTTACTTTTCTTTTTTCTATACCTTTCATACGCTCAGAAATATTCCAGATTTATTTCCTTATTCATTCTTGTGGAGAAAAATTTCCCATTTTCCCAACAAAAAAATAAAAATGACTGTGAATTCACAATTTCATCATTTATCAAACGTTCAACTCTTTCGGGACATTTATGCCAAGACCCTTCCTATTTCTACCGTCTGTACTCGCAGAGATATTCAGCACTTTTCAATGAAACTTTCCCCCAATTTATTTTCATGGAGAGAAAAGAAAAAAAATTCCCACATTTTTTTCCGATCATTAACTTCGCATTAGTGTTTTCAGCCAGACAAACAATTTAACGATGGAAATGTTCGGCTCTTTCGGCTCACTAAGTACTAATGTTAGTGAAGACTCTACTAGTAATACAAGTCATAGTACTAATACGAGGAGTAGAACAACGAAAACCTGTTTTTACACATATTAAAACCTACAATCTTAAGTTGTTTTTATACTATAACTATAATTCTTACTTCTGATTATATACTTACCTTTATTAAAGCAGTCTTCACTATTACTACTAATGATATTAGCATTTATAAACATACTAGTAGTACTTGTGTTACCACTACTAGGACTTCCAGCTTTTCTAAGAAAATACTTTTCAACTCCTTTCTTCTTCGTGTTTTTTTTACATTTCAGCTTCCGTTAAGCTTCTTTTATATTTTTCTTTATTTTATAAGTTATATAGAACATTCTCATACTATATTATATTTCGACAGTTCAAAAAATTACTTCATTGCTTCATTAATGGGATTAAATGATTGTTTTTGTCTCAGAATTAAGCTACAAAATAAGGCTGTTGACTAAATATATAAATATTAGGACTTAATACGTCGTCTAAAAGTTTTTAGTTATTTTTTTTTCCTCCTATGGCAGCAAAAACCGACTCTGGCACCGGGTTCATCTTTTATTGTCAAGTCAAGTTTCTCCTTTGCGGTCCGAATTCTCCCCCTGCACCACCTTCCTGTCTGTGCTGGACTATGGAGATATGTTCTATGTGCGTGGATCTACAGTCCATCACGGAGCTCTGAGGTTTATCCATCCTCTTAAAGCCCCGAGAAAACATCGTCTGTCGTATCACCGAGTTGGACGTTGTTGTTGTTGTTGATGTCTGTTTGTCCCTCCTCAGACAGAACCACTGGTGTATTTTCTCATCCATACGGCGGTTCTGGGTTTTTCTCCCGTCGTTTCTCCTGATGCATCAGGATAAAGACGTAAAGACGGGGGGGGGGGGGGGGTTATTGATTCCTGCTTTCTGTCCATAAAATCTGAAGTGAATCTGGAGAAGGGTTGGTGGTTTTAGCTGACTCAGCTGGATCTCAGAGACCTGGTTCCTCACTGGATTCATTTAAAACGTCTTAAAGGAACATCTGGAAGGAGATGTTTTGATGGATGGATTAATTAACCGCGACATTAATCATGAATCCCGCAGATGATTCGCCGTCAGGTTCGCTATGTTGCTAATTTGTGCTACTTTTTTTTCTCTTTCTTCTTCTGAGGAGATTTTTTTTTTCGATCTCAACTCGACTTTCTTGGATAAACAAAGGTTTAAACGAAAAAAATAATTTCTCCAGGTGTTTATTTGGCCCGGAAACGAGACGCCTCGGACATTTTGGTGACCTGGAGATGACTGGAGATAAGAAGTTTTGTGTATTGATAATGAAAGTAAAGCGTTAAAGTAAACGGGTCTGATGTCGACTCAAAACACCGCAGAGGTTTTAAAGAAAAACATTTTGGATTCATTAATAGTTCAGTCAGATTTTTGTGACTTTTTCTCTGGTTGGACATTAGAAATAAAGAATAAATCAAAACCAAATAAATATAAAAATAAAAATACAGCAGAATTAGACAAAAATGAAGGATCAAGGTGTCTCATTATTTTTTAAATAACAACAAATTCATCATTTTATTAAGTCACTCGATAAAGTAAACTGATTATTATTTTTGAATAAATAATATTTTTGTAGAAAAAAAGTATTTACTAATATTTTCGTGATTATTTTTCTAGTTTGACACAAAAATAAAGAGTAAAAGCTAAAATATATTAAAAAAAATTATATTGTTGAATTAAAGCTTTACATTTGAATAATGAAAAACAAATAATAAAGTTAATAAATCAGTTCATCGAAGTATTAATGAGGAAACTGGAGACAAATTTTTACTCCGTCCTAAAAGTAACACAGAATAAAGAAGAAGAAAAAGAAATCAATCAAGTTTCTTTTGTATTTGAAATTAGTGATTATTTATAATTAATCAGCTGTAATTAAACAAAACATTTATATTTAAAAGTTGAAATAATCCTCCTAAAAGTTTCCATGTGTTCATCGCTGAAAGTAACTATTTACCCCCTTTTTTTTTATTGTGATCCCTTATATTGAATCATTCAAAGGTTAAATGAAAGATAAGTTTTTGTTGGAAAAGGAAAAGTTGAAAACAGAGGTTGTAATTTTAATTAAAGGTTTTCTTCAACTTTGAGTTATGTGAATAATTATAATCACAAAAAAAGATGATGAATCTCTGATCAGCAGAGCTCCGGGAGGTCATCTGGTTCTAGTTCTTCTCTGTGACCCGGTTGATCTCTGGAGCCAGTGGGGGGTCAGAGGGGGGCGTCTGGAGGTTCTGAGGGGGGATTAGTTCTACTTGGTTGATCCCTCCTGCCCTCCGCACACATGTCCCGCCTGTCAACGGTCGATATGCTCCACCAATCACACACTGCAGTCAACAATAGCTTCCATCATTCCCACAATTCCCTGAGAGGTCGGGGAAGTTCCTCCAAAGATCCTCCGCGAGGACGAAACCTCACTCTGATCCGAGACGAAAATCACTTCTGACTGCTCAGAGGTTGACGCTCTGCCACGAACAAGCAACACATCAACAAAAAAAAAGAAATACAGATGATATCTGAGGAAACGCAAACATCTGGAGTTATTTAAGCTTTTCTATACGGCACAGAGGAGTCATCAAAGATTGTATATACACAAAAACTGTTTACCATTATTATTTTATGTATTTTGACAGTAATAGTTTTATTACTGTTATGCTTGATGTGGTACTACCATTGGTATTATCACTATTATATCACCTTTATTGATACATATCATGATTATCATTGTTATAAATATCTGAATATTATTACCATTATTGCGAAAGTCTTAAGAATTTTGAGATAAAACCAAAAAAAAAAAAAGGGAAAAAAAAGTCCATTCTCACAATGTTGAAGAAAGGAATCCAGAGTCAGTCCAGTTTTTTTTATTGCTATTGTGATTGTTATATTACAGTAATAAAGTAGTATGAGTCTCACGATGAATGAGTCATTGAGTCTTACTTGACTGGACAGATGTAAAAATATAAAGTAAAAAAACAAAAACAGATTTGGAGGCTGAATGAAGTCAAAATCTTCCTTTGAGTGAGATTAAACCCCAACGGAAAACATCCTCACAATCGGTCAGAAATATCTCCACTAGTGATCACATGACCTCCTCAGATGTCGCCAATAAATCCCCTCTGAATCAAACTGTGACGTCATGAAGTCTGAATGCATTCGTGGGTGAGATCCAGGAGCCAGGCTCACCTCTGGATTATTAAATCCCAGCTCCAATGATTTTGTGTTTTTGGGCTAACTGACTGGGCTAAGTAGCACTTAGCTTCAGGACTGTGTCGGGAAACAAAAAAATCACTTCCCGTTTTTCAACCTGTCAGCGAGGGACTGGGGCCGGCGGTCTCTTCAGCTCTTGACGGCTCTTATCAGCACCCCAACACAGCCTGGATTACACGACCCCTTTGGCTGCGGGGAGTTCTGCTAATCGGACCACTCATTAATATGTAACACAAATCCCGCCAGGAGACCAAGGGACCCGTCTCAGTTCGGCACACTGGTTGGACAGAAGCCACGACTGTTGGGGTTCGGCCATGTGACCGACCAATCAGCTGCAGCGGTTCCTCCCTGCTGAGCCTGTCGGCCCGTGCGCAGGGTGAACAGGACATGGACCGACCCGAGGCTGACCTCAGGACCGGGCGGAATCAGAAACATAAACACAGATCAACCATCAGACGTCACTTTTTCTGACACAGCATGTCCTTGTTTCAGTGAACGGTTCTGGTTTTAGCGAGTTTTATGTATTTTATGGTTCTAATTTTACACGTCTGTCAGGTCCAAATCACTTCACTTTCATAGTATGGAGGTACATATGAAATAACGATGGCCAGCGCCTGATTGTGATGTCTAGATCACATGGGCCAAGCATCTCCAGAACTGCAGGTCTTGTTGGGTATCCCTGGTCTGCAACGGCTAGTACCGACTAAAGTGGCCCAAGGAAGGACTACCAGTCCAATACAATCTACATGGGATGACTAACGAGTCGGATCCATGGAGATCCCAGCTCACAACTTCTTTAAGCATGTGCTGCTCAGAAATTGGAACCAGAACATCTTCAAAGCTCTGCTGGAGTCCATGCATCGATGTTTCAGAGCTAACGTGGTGACAAAAGGGGGACTAGGCAAAATTAGGCCGGAGGTTATAATGTTATGGCTGATGAGGTGGTTGTAATGTTATGGCATACTGGTGTGTGGAGGTTGTCGTCTGCTCCTGCTGTGGGATGTTAGATTAGTATATCGTATTTATTGGCATCACCGATGGGTGAGGTACAGTCATTGTCTCGGTGACCTTTGACCTCTTTCTCATTCATGAGGCGTTTCAGAGCGGAGCGTCTGATTGGTCGTGACTCTCTCATGTTTCTGATCGGGTCACGCCACTGAACATCTTCTGTGTTTGATAAACTAACAGTCGGCTCGCAGGATTAAACGCTTCGATAAGTCCGGCGCTCCACAGCCTCGTTAATCCGACAGGAAGTGGATTTCCATCCCGATTGAGTGGAGGAGGCGGGTCATGACGGCCTGCTGAGGCTGCAGCGCGAGGAGCAGGAGGATGTTTAAATTCATACTCCTGAAGGAGATGCTTCAATTTCTGCAAGAAAATTTGGTTCCCTGAGGCGGACAGGCGCCAAATCCTTATCCGCCATTTTGACTAAATCTGCAGAGACCGGGAAAACGGACGAATCAAATGAAAAGCTGACTTTGGGCTCAGGCTCCGCCTCCTCCACTTTCACCTGACTCCACAGAAGCCCAGAGAGGACTTTTATTTCACGCAGGGAATCCTATAGAGCAGGTAAGCGGCATGAGTTGGACTCGATGTCAAAGATTACATCATAAACTTTCTGGCTCCGCCCATCAGCAACGCTTTTTCTGCTACACTTTAACTAAAGGGCCGTTTCACCCAAAATCGTTTTACTTTTCACGGAACCATGTCCACATCAGTGAAAGTGAAATCACTTTTTTGGGACGTTTCAGACCAATTAAGAAAAGGTAATTAAGAAAGATTAGAAAAGCCCAGGTGGAAAAATTCTAGAAATTCAGAGACCAAACGTCTAAATATTTCTAAAACTGTAAAAAAAAAAATTATAAAAATAAAACCTGTAATAGTATTTCTCCCCGTCGTCGGTACACAGTTTTCAATTAGTAATCAGATAAACCTCATAAACTACGATACCGCCGCTGTGGAATGACAGGAAGTAACCACGGGCCGACGCCGTTAAACAAAAGAAGATGGAAAAAGAGTAAAAAATGATCTGCAGCGGCAGAGGGGGAACGTCGGACCCACTCCGGTCCACGACCTCATCAATCATCGAGTATCAGGATGACAAGATGTGGGTTTGTCACGGAATGTTCTTTAGCGTGTTCTCAAAGAAAGGCTGAGACCCGCAAAATGTTCCAAAAGACGTCAATAAGACCCTCGGAGCCACATGAGCCTCCGAGCTAAAGGCGTTAGCATGGAAGACGCTGAGGATTGAGAAAAAACCCAGTGAGGAGAAAATGTCATTTCTGGGAGGGTAATTGTTTAGTTTAGACGCTAAAGCGACGACTTCACCTTGAAAGATTGTGCAAATAACATCTTTTAAAAAACGGTTCGGGATCTTCTGGGGAGTTTGATCGCGCCGGATCGTCTTCATGGAGTCGTTTTAAGTTTTTACATTTAAACCCGATCCCATGTTTGTCCGTTCTTCAGCAGAATTCTGCAGCTTTCTTCTGACACGAGGCTCCAGATTAGCAACATTCAACCAGATTTCCATCATCAGTTTTTTTTACATACAGAAGGATCCCGAAAAAAATTTTGTTTATTTACTTTATTACTACTTTATAAATGTCGGTGGGGTAATTAAGGTGTCACAGGGTAATATTCATGTATTAATGCCTAAAGGTGTATCTAAAATAAACATCAGTCTTTATATATGTAATATACATAAAAATGTATATAATATATATCTATAATAAAGTATGCAGTATAATATAATACCATATAACAAAGCAAAATATTCAATAATGATACTAAAAGTGAAATATTAACCGACAGCAATATAAACATCATTAAACTATATATACACATATACAGTATATATACATATATGTTTATATATATGTATATATATACATATATATATACATACAACTACATATACATGTATATATATATATATACATGTATATATATAAAATTAATGAGTATGCGTCATTGAGCGGCGTGGAGAAAACAGACATCGGAGATAAGAGGGATACTAAATGCTGCTAAATGACGGATAAGTTCACGTACAAAAGGATTTAGTGTTTTAGCTGAGCCGCCATCAGAACGTCGGATCGTAAATATAATTTATGATGAATGACGCTTAAACTTCAGAAACCTTCAGCTCATCGGAAGACTCATTAACATAAAGTCTGATTAAAGCTGATCGGAGAAGATTTTCATGAAACACACACACACACACGCACACACACACACACACACACACACACACACACATACACACACACACACTCTTTTTCTGCCGTCTAAGTGAACAACAGCTTGTCCGTCTATCCTTGTGAGAACAATCATCAATATGAAGAATTCACGACTCGCTAACCCTCTACTGTCCCAGAGAAAATACAAATAAATTTACAAAAAACAAAGGAATGTCCCCTAAATGAATGTCTGTCCTCACAATTAAGAAATCCCCTCAAAATGCAAAGACTTCGCCACAATGAAAATGTCCTATCAATAACAAAATTTCACAACAATTGAAACACGTCCCCACAATGCTACAATGTCCCCACATTGCTTAAATGTCCCCTTATTGCAAACACGTCCCCACAATGCAACAATGTCCCCACATTGCTCAAATGTCCTCGCAACAAAAATATGTCCAGAGATTTCTAAAAAGTCCACACAATGCCAAAATATCCTCAACACAAAAATATGTCCCCCAGAATGCTAAGACGTATGGAGCCATGGAGAGAATATGGACAAAAGACACTTTTACAAAAAAAAAATTGTAATTCATGCGCTTATCCTATTTAATACGTTATTACTATTTTGTGCTCATGTAAAAAAAAGAAGATTTTCCTCCATGTCCCGTAAAAAAAGGTACAAAAAATGATAAAATGTCCCCATAATGAAAAATATCACTTCGATCCTTCTGCATAAGTTTATCTGTAAATTAATTAGCGTTGTGTTTTTTCAAACTGGCACTAGCCCATGTGTCCCGTCGCGCTCTCTCTGTATTTAGTGCAGAAGTCCAGTCATAAATCAGTTTCCGGGTGAATCTCTCTCTTTCATATGTCTGACAGTAAAACCCGATACGGTCGAGTCGACATTTCCATCTCACTTTCCTCTTTACGATTATAATAGCCGCTCCGTGAAGTTCGAGGGACGCCGAGAACCGAAGAGAAGATGTCGCTGAAACGTTACACCAGATCTATATCTCTGCTGCCGACTGAACTGAACTGGGTTTGAAGGAATGATCACCTACCTTTGGAGGAGCAGCAGGTGGAGAGGAAGCAGGAGAACACCACCCAGAAAAGAACACAAGAACAAATAATTAATAATTAGGAAAAAAAACGTTTTTCTGGAATAAGTTTGCGTTTAATACTTTAGACTAATATCGGAAATGACTTTATGACTTTTAGCATTAAGAATTTTCCTGAGGCCCATTTGCACAGTGTTTCGAAGGTGGGTCCGGCGCCCCTTTAGCCCTCCGCCCAGTTCTGTATAAAAGCATTGGAGGCGTTATGGGACGTCCGAGCTGCTCCACCTCTGAGATAATAGTGGAGGTAGTAACAGAGACGGACCGGCGTTGGTGTAACCAGGATGTGCCGGCATGGTGAATGGGTGTATCAATGTCTTATCAGCTAGTAGCAGTTAGCAGCTAATACCAATTAGCATCTGGTAGCTCATACCAGTCAGTAGCAGTTAGCAGTTAGTAGAGGAAGGAACTAGTAGCAGTTAAACGCTAATAGCAGCTAGAAGTAATTAGCTGCTTGTGGCAGACAGCAGTTAGAAGCAGTTAGAGGCTGGTAGCGACTCAAAGATCAAGAAAAGTTACTGGAAATGTCTTTGAATTAAGGAGAAGGCGTGACGCCTCAGAGCTGCTTCCTTTCTGAAAGCAGCCACCGTGTAACAGTGAGGCTGAACGATTGTTCTTTCCTTCTTTTTTTAAAGTCTTTGAAGGCGTTACAGCAGATGTTTGATCCGCTGTGCAAACCTAACGCCTCTGTTCTTCACAGAGACCCCAGCTTGTCGTTTAAAGAGGCACCGCTGCACCTGTTTTATTAGGTATCAACCAATAAAGGCGTCACAGGGGAGGGGCTTCGAGGCGACGCCGCTTCACGATCTTAAACTGCGTTTTATCGGGATGTTGCGAAATTCTTTAAATTCCTTCAGACGGCAGGGAGACACAAAAGACGGAGAAGTTTGCGTGTGGACAAAAAAAGAGAGGCGGGTCCTCTGGACAGAAACCCTCCACTCTTTGTCCTCCATGACAAAACAAGAGAGGAGTTTGATTTAACTTCCATTCAGCCTCTCATCGAGGAGGAGGATGGGGGGAGGAAGGAAGAGGGGTGTAGTTTCAAACAGTTTCTTCTGCAGTTTGATGTGAAGGGGGTCTCTGAACCAGATGTCACATGTCCTCCTCATGTTTAGATCCAATCATCTGTAATAGTCATTAGCATCTTCTGATGGACAGTCCGAAGGGCCGAGGTTGGACAACCATCCCCGACAGAGCCGTCCAACATCGTAACATCGCGATTTCAAGGCTGGGGTTTCGGATAAGACAGGAGCATGACCTCTGATTAGTCGACACACCCCAACCGAAGACAACAACTGTCTTTGGAACACCGACAAGAAAAACAACAACTCTGCACATCTGTTTGTGAGCCAGGTGTGTCGGAAAGGGTTAATTAGGTTAAGGAATTCCCGCCCACTGAAGCAGGAAACCCAAAAAAAAGCCACTTCCTGTTTATATTACCCACATACTCATATATACAAGTATTCATGTTATTTCTAAGAATGTGTTTTTTTGTGTGTTCGCTTGAAATTTGTTTGACTTCAGTAAAAAATGTTTAAAATGTTAATTTGTTTTGCCTTTGGAATAAATGTTACATTTGCGTTCGACAGAAGTCATTTTCTATTTTAATTTGTTTTTTGGACTTTTGTAACCTTTTTTAGAAATATTACTCGGTTTTGCCTCGAAGAAGAATGTTAAAACATTTTTGCAAACTTTAAATTTAATTTGGCAATTTTGTTTTTTCCGAAAGGGAAAATTTGTTTTTCATAACTTAAACATTTGTTTATTTGTTTGTAGTTCATTTCTTTGTTTTTATTCTCCGACCCACATTAAGCATCTTGTAAAAATATTTGCATTTGTAATATTTTCAATCTAAATCTGTTTACCTTTCACATCTTCTCAATTTATTTATTTATCTTTTGTAATTTTGTTAAAAAAATATATTTTTTTAACCTTTTAATAAAAGTGTCACACATCTTCCAAATTCCAATTTTTTCTCTCTCTCTCTCTCTCTCTCTCTCTCTCTCTCTCTCTCTCTCTCTCTCTCTCCGTTTTTTTTTGTTTTTTTTGTAACTTTGTTATTTTTTTCTAAACGGCACTTTTGCCCTCCGCTCCCCGGCTCACCCTACCAGAATCTGACCCGGACCGTCGGTGTGTAAGTCAGCTCTTCCTGTTTAAAAGTTTCCCACTGGATCAAACTCTGAGGGTTCGGTTCTGTTTTCTTTGTGGCGGCTGCAGTCGAGTTCAGCAGGAGAGAAAACCAGCAGTCAGTCAAAGCCTCTAATAAACCGCGCCGTGATTAGATCCAGATGTGAGCAGCTGGACTCCACTAATTGGACCGCCCCGCTCTCTCTGCGCTCTGATTGGACGCTCCGCCCGCCTCTCTCTGATTTTTTGATGTGTTATTAAGTGAAATCAGAAGCCGCTGCGGCTTCGCGGACTCACAACAACGGAGCGGCTCTGTAGAACAATGAGGATCTGGTCTTCCCGGGGTTTCCTCGCAGCTTTAAAGGAACCCCAGGAACCGCCAACAGCCGGGCCCGAAGCTCGGCTCTCCAGATGCAGAAAAAAAGTTGGAGGAAGTGAAACAAAGAGCAGCGGGAAGAATTTATGAGCAGAAAATGAACTAATTAGACTGTTTAGGACTGAAACTTGTGAACCATAGGCATATTAGCGTTGTTTTTGTTACCCTGTTACCGTGACAACAATCACTAGAACTCCCTTCTTGAAGTCCCCTGAGAAGTTTTTATTCCTTTTTCGTTCTGAATAAATCGGCAGCCAGCTGAAGCTAATGGTAGCACACCAGCAGTCACAGCTTCAGCTGATGATTAGCATCTCTTCAGTGACCTCTTAAGCTAATGTTAGCGATTTCAAAAGCCAACACTCCGGCAAAGTTTGACTCATCTAAGTTTATGTTAGCATGTCTGCAGCTACTTCTACAGCTAATATTAGTATATTGCAGTCACCACTTCAGCTAACGTTTGTGCATTAGCAGCCACCAATGCAGTCAACATTAATAAGACTACAGCCCGCTGAAGTATAACTTAGCAGAAGCTAATGTTTCCATGTCATCAGCAACTGCTGTAGCTAACTTTAGTACCTTAGTAGTCACCTATTAAGCTACCGTTAGCACATCTACCGCCTTGTTTCAACTAAGCACATTTGCAAAAATCACTTCAGCTAACTTTGACACATCTGGAGCCAGCTGTAGCTAATTGTAGCACACCAGCAGTTCTTATTATAGCTAACATTAGTAAGTCTGCAGAGACAGCTTATGTTAGAATGTCAAGGCTACAGGTACCGCTAAAGCTAATATTAGCATTTCCGGAACCACTGCAAAAGCTGATACTAGAGCACATCTCAGTCCCTGCTTCAGAAACATTAGCATGTCTGCAGCCAATACTTCAGCCAATGAAGGCATGCCTGCTAAGGCTAACGTTAGCTAACGTCAGCAACTAACCCTTTGGCTTACATTAGTACGTCCCTAGGCTACTATGAAGCTAACATTAGCACATCTGCTGAAGATATGCATGAATCTGTTATGGTTCGGTTCTACAGAAAACCAGTCTAGACCGTCTGTCAGTCTGCTATGGGATCTTCAATCTGCTAACTTCTGATGTGTGGGTTGGCGTCCACTGGGTGGCTGAGCCTTAAAATCAGTGATGAGACAAATATATTGCTTTATGATCATCTTAGGATATTTCTATAATCACACGTGTCTCTTTTCTCTTTCTCCTGTTTCCGCAGGTTTTATTCCCGCGTCTCAGTCGGACTATAATTCATCAGTTGGAGTCAGGTGGGACGGCTCATTTCCTGTCAGAGGTGAAAGGTTTTAACTCATCCTTCAACCAGACTTCATGTCCCTCTGAACCCATCATGCACTGCTTCCTGGAGACGGGCCAATAACAACAGATGTCTAAAGGTTAAACTGCTGCAACTAAAAATTATTTTATTGATATTTATGTTCTGGAGGAATCGTTAACTCCACCAAGGAGGTTATCTTTACGCTTAC
Source organism: Lophius piscatorius (assembly GCA_009660295.1). Taxonomy (NCBI): domain Eukaryota; kingdom Metazoa; phylum Chordata; class Actinopteri; order Lophiiformes; family Lophiidae; genus Lophius; species Lophius piscatorius. The sequence goes on from VRLP01003094.1 coordinate 67,717, forward strand.
GACCGTAGAATGGGCCATGAACCGGACAGGAGGCCTTTACCTGAACCAGGATCCAATGATGATGGAACCTTCCAGAACCTCTTTCAGACAAAAAAGCTTCACGTTCTCAGAAATCCCTAAATGTTACCGAGGATCCGGGTCGAGGCAGAACCAGGGAAATGTTCTCTTAGCACTGCAAAATAGAGCATTTAAAGTTTTCTTCTAATTCATTTTGAGTTTTTGTTTTCTAAATAACATTCTAAAAACTCTGTTCATTGGATGGATTGGGCATCAGTTTCATTTCCGGGTCCTGCTAGCTTAGGTTCGGATGCAACATTAGCCCGTCTCGTCAGCTCGGCAGAGATGGTCTCTCATAGCGAAAATTAGCTAACGTTTGTGTTGACATAACATAAATAGCTAACGTTAGCTATTTTCAACTATCAGAGCTAATGTTAGTTCATTTCAAATCTCATAGCTAATGTAAGCTAAATCCAGGAGTGGTAGCTTAGGCCAGTCCATTTTAATTATTATAAGGGCGCTAACATCAGCTAACACGGCTAATATTAGCTTATTATAACTTTAATAGAAAATGATAGCGAATTTCAGCGAGCAAAGCTAAAATTAGCTACTTTTACTCTCGTTCGAAACGTGAGCTAATTTCCACGTCCTCGCTAACCTCAGATAGTTAAAGCTATCATCGCTAAAGACCGATAATTCCGATAATAAAGTTCGGGATATCTGGAAGTCCAAGTCTCACAGTTTGATCTGGTGATCTCAATCTCAACCCACTGTCGAACTTTAAACAATCAATTACATCCAATGTCAAATAAGAGTAAGATCCTCTGACGCTTCGCGATCAAGCCCAGATCCAAACCAGAGACGACCTTTGACCTCGGAGCTCAGACAGACAGAAAAAAGGTGCAGAAGAAAGACGAAGGCTGTCAGAGAGGAGGGAAACCAGACGAGTGCAGGGATTAGCATGCGTGGATGGTGAAGCGTTTTAGCCGGAGACGACTGTAAGGATATAACCGACGCTTAAAAGCAACATCAACAAAAAAAGACGCCGATTGGTAATGTCAAATAAAAAATATATATAAAAGAGGAGGATCTCATACTGGAAAGAAACTTTTGTCTTGTTCGTGTACTGGGATTGAAATCGTCGGAACTTTGAGTACGGTCTAGAAAGACGTTCCTCGCGCTGACCAGAGCCGCCCCAGTGCATGCCGGGAACTTTGTTGGTGTTTTCGGAAACCCTGTGAGCTCTCTAATCTCCTCTGAGTTCATTAACATCTCCGCTGCCGCCTGTTTGTCAGAACCTGTCCCGTATAAATGTGGCGTCTTACCACAGCGGGCCCCCCCAGCAGCCAATCAGAAACCAGGGAAGGGGGGCATGGGAGAGAATTAATGAAGAGGAGAAGCGTGTTCAGAGTACGATGAAGACGGACCGGGACGCAACGCCAAGGACAGACAGAGGACGCCAGAGTTGAAACAAAACTAAACAACTACACCCCCCCCCCCCCCCCCCCCCCCCCCCCCCCCCTTTTAGAAAGCTGGTATTTATCAGCCCTAATAAAGAAATAAATCTTAAATATTATAGATGAATTTATTCCTACATTGACATAAATATGTATTTGAAAATAATAGGCTTTTATAATTAAGTTTTTTTAAATGATTTCCTTGGAAAAAGTCCATGTTGGTCCAACAAAGATATTCCACAACACCAAGATAGTACACTCCCTCATCCCACCGCCAGAATCAAAATGCTGCGCTGCAGATGTAAATGTTATAACTGTTTGCTTTGAAGCACGATTCATTTCATCAGAAGTTTCTTTACCTGAGAAAACCATCAGTTCAGGTCACATGACCCTGGTTTTATGGTTGTTTAGTTCCCCTCCGAGGGTCCGTGTGTTTCTTCAGCTGAATAAAGTTATTGCAGTCGAGATGAGGGTTTGTCGACAGTAATTAATTTACCGTCTGTGTGTTTCCTGTCCAAACACTAATAGAAACACTAATTGTTCTGCGCCGCTGGTCATCAGAACCTGCTGTGATTAGACGGAGGAACGGGGGAGGGGGGGGGGGATTAATATGGGACTAATTAAGATGACCTAATGGTGCGTGGGGGGTGGAGAGGGGAGGAGGAGGGGGGAGTCCCTGATGACAAAGGACAGATAATTACAGCCAGGAGGTCCGATGCTTCACCTGCAGACTGTTTGTGTGCGTGTGTGTGTGTGTGTGTGTGTGTGTGTGTGTGTGTGTGTCTGTGTGTGTGTGTGTGTGTGTTGGGAGTGGGGCTTCTCGGGGGACTACAGAATCCTTTTAAGATCAAATTAGCGGCACTGTGGCGTCTCAGTTTGGCATTCAGCGGATCCGTCTTGTCAGGCATCTGACCCAGAATCGAGCTGTTTCATCTGTCTAGTGCAGAGTCGAGCTCATGTTCAGCCTAGCTTAGCATAAAGACAGGACGCAGCAGGGAACATCTAGCGTACATCGGGGGCCCGCAATCCGCCCTTCTTCACAGCGTGGACCGGTTTAATATTGAAAGTATTAGTGCAGACCTGCAAGTGCGGCAGGCTGTTAACCCTGACTAATATATATTCAATGATTAGAATCTTTGTCAGCCATAATATTAAAACCACAAATATCAGGTCCCCTTTGGACTGCCAAAAAACACATGTGGCCCATTGAGGCGCGGACTCCAGCAGAACTCTGACGGTGTGCTGTGCTATCTGGTGCCAAGACATTAGCAGCAGATCCTGGAAGATGTGAGGTTCTCGCCTCCACGGGTCACACTTGTTTGTCCAGCACATACCACAGATAATGGATTGGACTGAGATCTGGGGAATCCGGAGGCCAAGTCAACACCTTGAACCGGTTCTTGTGGTCCCCAGAACCATTCCCTGAATCATTCCTGCAGTGTGTCAGGGAGCATCATCCTGCAGGAAGAGGCACTGCCATTAGGGAATAGCATTCCCATGAAGGCGGGCGTGTTGTGCCTTTATTCCATCCCTCTGTTCTGCATAAACCCCGGGGAGGTGGAATTGGGTCCGAGTTCTTCCACCTCTGAGACGCCAGTGGAGTCACAAAGACGGCCAACGTGCCGGAACGGGTTTGACGTTTAGAGGATGTGTGCGGCTCACAACGGGAAGTCTTAAAAGTAACTAGTAGCATTTAGCAGCTAGTAGCATTTAACAGCAAGCACCAGTTAGCAGCTAGTAGCGGTTAGCAGCTCAGTCAAGGAAGAACCAAATCTTGTCAAATTCAGGAGACAGCGTGGCCAAATTATCACGTGGCAAGATCGCATGAAAATGCACAAGTAGGGGCGAGTAGTCGCGAATTCACGGGACACTGAAATATACGATACAATGTTGAGTTTGGTTTTCAGACCCATCTGTGACTTCAGAACAAATAGAAAGCAGATGTTGTGTTTTCTTTGATCATGGTTGGTAATTTACGATA
>VRLP01003095.1:0-71117 GCA_009660295.1 Lophius piscatorius
CTGTAAACACCACCTACATCTGTAAACACCACCTACATCATTCCTGTATAAACCATCATCATCATCTGTAAACACCACCTACATCATTCCTGTATACACCATCATCATCATCTGTTTCTTCAATAGTGCATGATTCATTCCAACTATTTGTCCATCCATCCATCCTTCCTCCACCCACACGTCTGTGTATCCACTCCTCCATCTTTTCTGTTTGTATGAATTTATCTGCATGTCCATCCACCAGCATATACATCCACCCAGCTAACCCTCCATCCCTCCATCCATCATCCCTCTAGCTATCCGTTCATTGATCCATCCGTTCATACGTCCCTGTGTATTCATGCATCCATCCATTAGTCTCCACCACCACCCATCAGCGCTTCAATCAGACGGATCTTGTATTTTTTTTTCTCCATAAGAAACACATTGAATGTGAAACTGCAGAAAATCCATGAGAGTTATTGGCGTTCCGTCAGATTTGACGTTTGTGAAGTCTAGACGCAGGCAGAGAGGAATAACGGGATTCTCTAGAGTAAAGTAAAAAGAGTCCAATGTTTGGGGAAAAAAAAACATCAGCAGCACCGTGACTCCATTTCTACAGAACCGCTTGGAATCACAAAGAACGACATGAAGAACTTCTGCCTGTCAGAGGTCCAAACAAAACCTCATATAACTCCTCATATTTGTTGCAGGCTTGAATAGAAACTACAGAATCACTCATCCATTAATCTCCATCAACGTCCTTCTTCTTCTTCTTCTTCTTCTTCTTCTTCTTCTTCATCTTCTTCTTCTTCATCTTCTTCTTCTTCCTCAGCTGGGTTTGTCTGACCTCATCCTCTCCTGCACGACGACGAGATGAGGTTTAATCCAGGATTAATTATATCCCACATTATGTCCTCCTTCATGAGAAGACTCTGCTGTGACCCATCCATCCATCCATCCATCATCCATCCATCCATCCATCATCCATCCATCCATTCATCCAATTACCCATCTATCCGTCCATCCATCCATCCATCATCCATCCATCCATTCATCCAATTACCCATCTATCCGTCCATCCATCCATCCATCATCCATCCATCCATCCATCATCCATCCATCCATTCATCCAATTACCCATCTATCCGTCCATCCATCCATTCACCCATCCATCCATCCATCCATTCATCCATCCATTCATCCATCCATCCATCCATCATCCATCCATTCATCCAATTACCCATCTATCCGTCCATCCATCCATTCACCCATCTATGCATCCATCCATCCATCCATTCATCCATCCATCCATCCATTCCCCCATCTATGCATCCATCTATTCACCCATCTATGCATCCATCCATTCACCCCTCCATCGGTCCATCCATCCATCCATCCCTCATCCATCCATTCACCCCTTCATCCATTCACCCCTCCATCCATCCATTCATCCCTCCATCCATCCATCCCTCCATCCATCCATTCACCCCTCCATCCATCCATTCATCCATTCACCCATCTATCCATCCATCCATCCATCCATTTATCCGTCCATCCATCCATCCATTCACCCATCCATCCATCCATCCATCCATGTAACCAGAGAGACAGTGATATTAATAATTTAATCAGCGTCTGTTTATTTTTTTTAACTTTTACACAAATAAAAACATCCGGTTGTTTTTTATAAAATATTCTGGTTTTTCTTCATCTAAGCAGTTTTCAAGCTTTAGGCTCAGCGTGAGGAAGACGAGCTGAAGAGTGTAATGAGTCCAGTGGAAGGACGCCTCTAAACTCTCGGTGACCACATGATCCCTGCGAGCGTCACGGGATTATTCACGCGTGCTGAGGCTTCACCACTGACAGTTTCTGCTCGGAACCCGCCCTCCCGGGTCAGAACCAACCCGCTGCTTCCTGGTGGAGTTCTCCCCAACGCTGCCGCACAGATCACCGGTACAACCAGACATTTAATTATACGTGGTTCTGCTGCTGACCCAGAAACGCCACTGATCCAAACATCTTCTGACGGGTTCTGTTCTTTGGAGCGTTTAGAAATGTCCCTGCTTCAGGGTCCCGACGCCGAACGGCCCCCCGGCCCCCCGGCCCCGCGGCGTCTCCGGACTTTATCTCTGCTCGGCTGCACTTTCAGGGGTGAAAGGTCGGGAATGGGCTAAAATAATAAAAGGCACCGCTGGCCGTCCTGTGACGGGTCCGAGCTGACGGGTCCGAGCTGACGGATGGGATACCACCTCAGCTCCTGCATGATGATTGGTCCTGGCTTTCAGGGTCACCGACTGGGTCAGACACCAGGTTCTGTCTGCCGGCGTCTCCTGTTTCCTTCAGATGGAAAACAACGACCCATTTATTACGGCATCCAGACATTCTTCATGTCAAGGTCAAAGTTCAACCAGAAGGACCTTCAGCAGGTTCTAATCTGGGACTCAAGGGATTGTACTGAAGCTGATTTAGTTGTTGTGCAGTGAACCGCTCCATCATCCGTCACTACATCCATCCATCCATCCATCCATCTGTCCACCTTTAATCAATCAGTACATAGTCCATCCATCAAATCCTCTGTTGATCCATCCATCCGTCTATCACTCCACCCGTCCGTCCGGCCGTCCATCCATCCATCCATCTGTCCATCCATCAAATCATTTGTTGCTCCATCCATCCGTCTATCACTCCACCCGTCCGGCCGTCCATCCACCCATCTGTCGACTCATCTGTCAATCCATCCATCCAGTTGTCCCTCCATCCAACAATCTGTCAATTTAACTGTCCATCCATCCATCAAACATTCCATCTGTCTGTCCCTCTGCCATCCATCCTTTAATCCATCAGTACATAGTCCATTCATCAATTCATCTGTTCATCCATCCCTCCATCCATCCGTTGGACATCGCTGTGGAGAAGCTGCATCGGTCCGTCTTTCATCCCTGATAGTGTCGTGAACCCGGATGGATGAGATGTGGACCGGACTTTTTACTCGTATGAGTCCATCTTACTCTGGCCAAGCACATAATGAGACGTGAGGCACAGGAAGCTGGTACTCCACGCCTCCAAAGCAGGCTTCCTGCCGAGAGCCGGACCCCCGCTAGGCTCATGTGTGAGCGGTCGGCAAAGGAAGTCGTTACAGTTAAAGCAGAACCAAACGTGAAGACGACAACATTTCCAAAGAGTCGTCCTGTTTGACGGATGTGAAAACTCCTTAAACCCCTGGCCCCCCCGCCGCCCCCCCCCACTACAAACACCCAAACGCTTCAGCCTTCAAACATATTTTCTTTAAGAGGCAATTTAATGGCTCATTGATGTGAGGAGTGAACTAATGCTTTAGCTTACCTGAACTAAATACATCAAACAGCTTTTTATAAAAACAGAACCGCCTCGCTTTCCATTTCAAATCCATTTTCACTCCATATTAAAGGGTCAGTCCGTAAAAATGATCTTCTTCGATTAAATGGAAAATAACATCGATAAACATATATTTTGTCGGGTTTAAATAATCAGCTGAAGAAGTTTTTTTTTTAATGTTTGCTTAGAAAAAGTTCTTGATTTCTACTGAAACCAACCCTTGCTAAACCAGGAAGTCTCTCTCTCTCTCTCTCTCTCTCTCTCTCTCTCTCTCTCTCTCTCTCTCTCTCTGTCCTTGGATGATCGACCTTGACAGCGACAGCCTGTTTTTTTTTTCCTGGTGAACTTCTTTGCGGGTGAATAAGATGATGCGATGTGAGGTCATGACAGGAAGTCGATACAATGAAACCCTCTCCAGGAGAAACCGAAGCCCAAATCTTCATTCAAAACTCTTCATCAGTTTTTCTATTATCTCGCTCAAAGACAAACAGACCGACAACAAGGATCTGCGCTGGTATGATTACAAACGTAATGTCCAAGTGTTCTGTTTCCACGGAATAACATTCATCAGAGAGGAAAAGTCGGACACGCCTCCTGAAGTTCTGACTGTTAGAAGTTAGTAACTACAGAATGTTAAAAAGCGTCTGCTGCTTCTGCCACTTATCTTCACTCTGCCTCCGAAACACTCCGACTGTAGGCGCTCAAAGCAGCGCCGCGCTCTCCATTCCAACAAACATCAAAACGCTTCATCTCGCGCTTTGAGGTCGGGGGAAAAAGGTGTCGTAAGCCCCCCCCCTCCTCGCTTCTAGGACCTCTTTTAACCCGAGCAGCAGATGCTAAAAGCCATCGTTCAGATTAGCGACGGTGGCGTCGGCCGGGTGGGAACAAATACTCACTCGTATTCGGTGGACCTCCAAGAAGACGGCCCTCTGGAAGGACTTCTCCCAGATGGCGAGCTCCGTGGCCAGCTCCACCCTGAAGGTGTGGCTCTGGCCGTGGCCCACCAGAATGCTGAAGCACAGAGACTCATTGTCCTGCTGCTCGGGCGAATGTTCCAGCCCCAAGTAGAGCCTCGCCTGGAGCCAGCAGTCCTCCGCCATCCACAGCTGCAAGAGAAAACGTCCATTTAAGTAGCTGTGAAAACGGATTGGACCCCCCCTTGTTTTTTTTTTGACTTGGACTAACTGTGTCGGAAGTTTTAAATTTAATTTAATACATAAATGCGAACTAATTATATCATAATTGTCTTCAACGAAGCAAGAAAAGGTTCTCCGATACCGACTCTGTGAAAGAGGCTCCGCCCCCTCAGAAACGAAATACCGAAAACTCCACAACTGCATTGATAACTGGTTCCTGCTGGATTGGACCTGATCACAACCGGCCCAGTTCAGTCCCATCATCAATCAGTAGATCATCTTCAGGAGCAGGAAGTTGGCTCCTAGGTCTCACCAGTAGCACACTATGCCTAAATCAACAACATTCTAGAAGCTGAATGAAATCTGGGAAGGGTTCCAAAGCTGCTTCTAAGGTTCTGGAACTCCACGGATCCACAGTGAGACACATCATCCACACATGGAGAACCTTCACAGAAGTGGACCACCTGCCAGAATTCCAACAAGAACCCAGCAAAGGCTATTCAGAACTCATAGAGTTCATGGTTCTACTATCCGACTGGGCAAACAAATTGCATCATGGGAGATGTAGGAAGTAGGAAGACACTGGTATCCCAGAAGAACGTTAAAGCTCTCCTCATCATCTTCTCTGGACGGACACTGAAGAAGTTCTATGAAGAACAGTGGGGCAAAATTCCACCACAGTGACGTCAGAGATGGACCTCCAGGTTATGGAAGCTATGGAAGGTTGAGGGGGGGTCCTATACTTTTTCACAGCACCGCAGAACATTCCGAGGCGATTGGATCTTCGATAAATGCTTGGTTCTGTGAGTGGGAGGAAGAGTGGGAGCGTTTCACGGAACAGAAGGTCACCTCAGGTAAATCTGCAAGAGGAAGTAAAAAAAAAAAAAAAAACCCAAAGGAGAATTTTGAGCAGCACCAGGTTCTTCACATACCTTGTGGACCTTGAACAGAACCTCATAGAGGTTATATGTGGTTTCTGCGTGTCCCCAGTCACCAGCACTGATCTGAGGGAGAGAAAAACAAAAACACACCAGGCAGTTATAAATGAAGAGGAAGATTTCTCACACTCGTTAGCCGCACCTACTTATCCGCACATTAAAGCAGACGAGGGTCTCGGAGGGGAGATTAGTGTTTGGACGGCGGCGGCGCTGATTAGAAGGAATTCATCCCGTTTAAACGCGGAGAGGAAATCCTCCTCGGGAGAGGAAGACGGGTTTAGGAGGTCAGAGTTATGGAGTAATATTGAAGTAACACAACATCCACGGAACAAACCGGAGCTCCAGGCCAGAGAAACCCCCTAAAATTTGACGACCCCACATCTCATATTCTTATTATACACATTCAAGCCATAACATTATGACCACTTCATTACTTTTATTTGAAATCATTCATCTGTGTAATAATAAGACGTCCAACAGGTTTATGTGATAATCCTTCAAATTTGACGACCCCAAGTTTCATAATCTTTACACTCTGATGAAACACAACATCTTCAAGAAACAGAATGAAGATGAGATTAGAGAGATGTCACCAGAGAGAAACTATGATCTATCTATCCATCCATCCATCCATCCATCCATCATCCATCCATCTATAATCCATCTATCATCTATCATCCATCCTCCTATCATCCATCCATCTATCATCTATCATCCATCCTCCTATCATCCATCCATCCATCCATCCATCATCCATCCATCCATCCATCCATCATCCATCCATCCATCTATAATCCATCTATCATCTATCATCCATCCTCCTATCATCCATCCATCCATCATCCATCCATCCATCTATCATCCATCCTCCTATCATCTATCATCCATCTATCATCCATCCATCCATCCATCTATAATCCATCTATCATCTATCATCCATCCTCCTATCATCCATCCATCTATCATCTATCATCCATCCTCCTATCATCCATCCATCTATCATCTATCATCCATCCTCCTATCATCTATCATCCATCTATCTATCCATCCATCCATCCATCCACCCATCCATCCATCCATCCATCCATCCATCCATCCATCTATCATCCATCCATCCATCCTCCTATCATCCATCCATCCTCCATCTATCATCTATCATCCATCTATCTATCCATCCATCCATCTATCATCCATCTATCTATCCATCCATCTATCATCCATCCATCCATCTATCATCCATCTATCCATCATCCATCTATCATCCATCTATCCATCTATCATCCATCTATCATCCTTCTATCATCCATCTATCCATCATCCATCTATCATCCATCTATCCATCTATCATCCATCTATCATCCTTCTATCATCCATCTATCCATCCATCTATCATCCATCTATCATCCATCTATCCATCTTTCATCCATCTATCATCCATCTATCTATCCATCCATCTATCATCCATCCATCTATCATCCATCTATCCATCTATCATCCATCTATCTATCCATCCATCTATCATCCATCTATCCATCATCCATCTATCATCCATCTATCCATCTATCATCCATCTATCATCCTTCTATCATCCATCTATCCATCTATCCATCCATCTATCATCCATCTATCATCCATCTATCATCCATCTATCCATCTTTCATCCATCTATCCATCCATCTATCATCTATCATCCATCTATCATCCATCTATCATCCATCTATCATCCTTCTATCATCCATCTATCATCTATCATCCATCTTTCATCCATCTATCATCTATCCATCTTTTGTTGGCGATGAAGTGTATAAACCGTTTCCTGTCCATCAACATGCCAGTGTTTAAATGTGTTAAAGCCACTATTGACCCCTGGGGGCCATGTTGTTGTTGTTGTTGTTGTTGTTTTTATAGCTACAGTCAAATTACTTCTAAATTAAGTATGCAGTTACAGAAACTGCAGTAATTTGGTTTGGCTGCGTACCTCTCCGGTGGTCGTCTGAGTGACAGTAAAATGAATCTTGAACTTGAATGCAGATAAATTCGGTAATAAAAGAAGACAGAGAACTGTATGTCATGTTTATTAAGACTAAATCACACAACTGTTAGGAAGTTCTGTCTGAAAAGTAGTGTTTTCTTGAATAGAAAACCTCCCCCTAGTGGACAGATTATGAACTACTAGAGTCAAATATGACATATATAAGATAATTCTCCTCGTGTTTATTGATATGAACTTGTGCTTTTCACTAAATTCGGCGTGCGGTTGAGAAGTTATGGCCCCCAAAATCGTCATTTTGGAGACAAACTCCCCCTTAGTGGTGGAAATATGCATCTGTTTTTTTCCAAAATCAATCCAGTTCTTCCTTGCGCTGAGGTCTACGTGGCTAAACAATCTGAAAATGATGCATGAATCCGCGGGACCGCAGCACAACCAGGCCCCGTAGAGAGAGAGAGAGAAAGGGCGAGCGAGACCGATGGAGAGATAAACGGAGATTCAAAGCTACACCTGCTGCTACGTTAAAACAAAAAGTCAAATTATCTACATAATTAACCTCAAGCTCATCCCATTACTAGAGATAGTGAGAAGAGGAGAGTCTCTGCCTCAACTCCTTCTGGACATTCATTCAGTCATTTTCCGTAAGCGCTGTCTTTGTTGTCATTCTTTGATGTCCGTCATAATGTTTTTCTTCTCTCCGCCTTCATGTCTGATGAACAGCAGCAGCGAACCGAGCAGCCGGAGGTCATAGAAGCAGGAATTCATGGTCAAATATCAATATTATATTTACCGATAATCCGGTGGGGGTTTTTTTTATGTTAATATCAGATGATTTAAAAATAAATTTATTCAAATTTAATGGAAAATGTGGAAGGACAACTCAGCAGGGATCCTGGTCTATAATTATTGAATTTTATCTCGAGATTGGAAAGAGAGCGTTGTATGAATTATGAACGAATGCTTGACAAATGTATTCATGTTAATATGTTTATAAGTATCTATCTATCTATCTATCTATCTATCTATCTATCTATCTATCTATCTATCTATCTATCTATCTATCTATCTATCTATCTATCTATCTATCTATCTATACATTTTCTTTTCAAATCTCAAAGTGCTACAAAGTAAAAGCAGATAAAAAGCATCAATAAAAAATAAAATAAAAACTATATAAAAACATGACCAAAAAGCAGCAATGTTGATTAAAGTTATAGGTGCTGCTAAAAAGGAAAGTTTTAAGTCCTTTTTTAAATGTGTCAGTCGTCTGTGGAGCCCGCAGATGGTCAGGGAGGGCAATAATATATAATTAAGGATTATATTATTATTATTATATTATTATAAGTATTGAGGAATAATATATGATTGTAAGTCATGTATGGGGGGGGGGGGGGGGGGGGGAGGGCACCCTCCTTGCTTGGGGGCGGCCCTGTTATCTATAATCTATCTATAAAGCCAATGGCACAAATAGTATTCGTTTAGTTTGCTTCGTCTTTGCGATATAAACATTCCTCTAGCATCATCATCTATTTCAATAAAGTTTGCACAGAAGTCCGATTAGTTATCGGTTGGTTCTGAGCTTCTTTTTTTTCTTTTTTCTGTGGAACAACTGGCCTTTAAACCAAACAAAAGATGTGAAGCTTTTGTGGGAAACATCCGCGGCTGTCGTCCTTGCAGGAAACGATGAAAAGCCTTCCGACAGCGAGAGAGGCGGCCCGGGCGCCACAAACTCGTTTGATGGTATTAACAAGCACAGCGTGAGAGCGTCTGCCTGAACCGGGCCGGGCTCCGGCGCCTCCAGCGCCTGCTGTGGAAACAAACAGCTGGAGTGACCGTCTGAAATCACAAATGTGTCATCCAACGCAAAAATCACTCCAATACGTCGCAGCGACATAGATGGAGCCAAATGGAGGCGGGAGGCGCCGGCAAACTGGGGCAGAGCTCAGGACGGGAGGCGCCGGGTCACAGCGGGACCGTGATCCGTGTCGCAGGAGGAGGCGGACGTTCTCCTGCTGGGGCACGAGCTCCAGAGATCCATCAAAGACAGATTCCTCCCCGGGGGGAAACGGGCCGCTGGCTGGGGAAACAGCTGGCCGACCCGCTCGGCTCGACGTCACAGAACCCGATGAGGGTTCTGTGAGGGTTCTGTGCCATCCATCTTAAAGGAGTAGTCTGACAATTTCATCACGTTTTTGCATCCTTCCTCTTTTCTTGCCAAGGGGGAGAAATAAAAAGCAGGGAAATGAACGATGGGAGGGAAAAAAATAAGGCGCCATTCCGTGCCGTGATAAAGTACCGGCGCCCTTCCTGACGTTTTTTTTTACTACGTTTGTGTTTATTTTATACTCGAATAACGATTAACATTAAACAGCCGGAGTAAACACAAGTTTTTAACTGCGTTCATTCAACCGAGGAATTTATGCGACAAGCAACAGGAGCTGTGTGACATTAATTACTGGTTCCAGCTGGCCCAGACCCGATCAGCACCGACGACATCATCACTGAAGATGAGCCGCCTCCAGAAACAGGAAGTTGGCTCCGAGGTCTCACCGGTAGCACATCATGCCAAAAATCAACAGATATTCCACAGACGGCGATTGAGATCCTTCGGTCTGGGAAGGGTTCCGAAGTCGTTTCTCTAAGGTTCTGGTTCCCCTCTGATCCAAAGCGAGACTCGTCGTCTTCACATGGAGACGACCTGGAACAAAAGCGATCCTTCACAGAAGCGGACCGCCTTCCAAAGTTCCTCTAAAAGAGGATGATGAAGGAAGCCTGAGAAGATCCAAAGAAAGGATCTGAGATCTTTCGCCTCATTGAAGGCGTTGAGAGAATAAACGTGATGAACCTGCCGCCAGACGAGCGAAGTGAGACGGTAGAAGAGGCCCGTTGGGCCTCAAAGCGGGTTTTTTAAAGTAATAGGAGTCGTACTGGGAACAAACACGGGGAATAAAGTCCTTACCGGACCCGGATTAAAAGTCGTCTGATGCTGCGTCTCGGACCGCGTTCTATAGAATATGCAGGAGGTTTCAGCTTGACTGCGTATTTAAAACATTCATTCATTCATTCATTCATCTGTGTTTTTTCTTTTTTTTCTTCTTTCGGCGCCGGGGGGCTTAAACGGAGGTAAGCTAACGTCTCCCGACAGGCTAACCCGGAGAGGATTTAATTACAGCCGAGTCAGCAGAGGTATTAAGCCTCCGCTTGACCAGAACCTCCAGGCTTAAAGGCTTTCTCGCTCCTTCAGCAGTCGGGATTGTGTGGCCAGAACCAATTCTGAAAAAAATTGATTATTGTAGCCACACCGATCGGCCATAACATTAAAACCACCTGCTTGACACCGAGGTGCCAAAAAGACTCAACTTCTTATCGAATATATTTCTGTGTGATTTCTAGTCAAACCGGGTCTACGCCGTCCTCTCCGACAGCAAGGGTATACCCCCGAGAAGTCCCCAACCCCCCTGCGTCGTACCACCTGCGTCACAGATGACAAAGATTAGAGAGGAGCTGCATGGAATTACACTTCTTACACTCAAAAACACATTGAGGAGAGGGACCCCCAAACAAATCGAAGCTGCGTGACGTAACTAGTCCCTCGCGTCAGCGGCAGCAGTGGTGGCAGCAGCGGCTTCTGCGTCTTTTACGTCGTTTCTGAGACTGAGACGTTCATCTTCGATGTCTGACAGTAAATTCCGAGGTTAGTGAAATCATTGAAAGGGTCTTTTTACCGGGGGGTTTCTGTAGATGTGAAAATACGGTCCCCTCAGGGCCAGGAACTTGAACGCCGAGGTTTTCCCGGCAGTTTTCCCATCAGGACTTTCACACGCCCAGCCCATGTGGACAATCTGCAGAGGGAGACAAAGATGATGAAGACGTTTGATCCGTCGTTCATCAACACTGATAAAAATAGTTAAAAAAAGTTCTTCTCCTTCTCCAGAAAAGAAGTTTCTTCGTCTAAAAAGCATTAAACGGTTCAGAACCAGAATACATCTCTGATCTTCTGCTGTTTTCTGACCCATCCGGACCCCTCAGGTCGTCTGGATCAGGAATCTGGATCTGGATCTGGATCATGGAACTTTCTTATTTGCTGCTTATTTTATTTCAATTTTAAAAAACTGTTCTCTTTTCTGTCTCTCCTGTTCGATACTGTTTAGGAGAAGAACGCATTAAGTCTGACATCGGAAAGGATTTATTTAAAATCTTTTTTAAGCCTATTTTACATTTAAAAAAAAAAAAAAAAAAAAAATGTAAAAAAGTTTTTAAAAAAATGTTTTTTTACACTGTTAAAAAGTTTTAACGGTGTAAAACATTTTTTTTTTTCAATTTGCTGTATGAATAAAGTTGCATCGACTTAAATTTCCTCACATAAAAAAATCAATAAAATTTTGTGAGGAAATGAAAGTCGAGGCAAAAAATTAAATAAAAAAACTTTTTTTTTTTTGCATATTTTCTTTTTGGGGAATTTATTCATTTAATTTCTTAGACACTCTAAACGGTCATGAATGATTTCAAACAGTAAAAAAAAAGAAAGAAAGTTTGTCTTGCTCTGTACACATGTTCTGTCTATAGATGTTTTTAGAAACATGTGGGCCCCTTTGACATGTGGTGTCCCCCCAGGGCTCCGTCCTTGGCCCCTCACTCTTTCGTACATACCTTCTGCCACCGGCTCACGTCATAAAAACACTCAAAAATAGTTTTCCATAAGAATTAGGGACTCAAAAAGGGACATCAAAGCGTTCCCGTGTAACAAAGGAGAAAGAACACCACAGCTTTCATCTGATGGCACCATTGCTGGTCCGATTCTGGCCCGGTTCTAGTGGCGGTGGAAGTATGTATTGACTGTGGGAAATGTGAGTTTGATTACCTGATCGTCTGAGGAGCAGTATTTGTTGATGATCTTTATCTATGAGAGAGATGAAAGGGAAGAGAACGATTCAAAAAAGTAGGTGTTACTGTTTTTATATGAAAGTATCCGGATCCCACACGGCACCTGTCAATCAAACTGTACAGAAAGTTATAACACACACACACACATCAGAAAAACCAACCCCCAACATACTTCACTACAGAAGGGTGAGTGTGTTTATGTATATGTACATATTCATATACATATACACACATATATACTCACATATATATAGTTTTTTTAAATATACTGTATATCTTTCTTTTTTCTTCAGTTTCAATTCCGTGTGTTTTTTCTGCACGTCATTCAGAGTCGAAGGGAAAACAAGAATTTGATTCTTCAGGGAAACTTGTTTTGACCGCGTGTATAATAATAATAATAATAATAATAATAATAATAATACTACTAATAATAATAATAATACCTTACACTTATATATAATATCTGACAATCATCGCTTTGACTTCATTCATTCGTTTCTGCTGCTCCTTTCAAAACTGTGCGGGGAATTCAATAAAAGCGACGGCAGATAGAGACACAGATGTTTGACTTTTAACGTCCATTATAAAGCTTTATTCCCCTCTATTCTTCTTTATTCCCCTCTATTCTTCTTTATTCCCCTCTATTCTTCTTTATTCCCCTCTATTCTTCTTTATTCCCCTCTATTCTTCTTTAGTTCCCTCTATTCTTCTTTATTCCCCTCTATTTGTCTTTATTCCCCTCTATTCTTCTTTATTCCCCTCTATTCTTCTTTATTCCCCTCTATTCTTCTTTATTCCTCTTTATTTCCCTCTATTCTTCTTTATTTGTCTTTATACCCCTCTATTCTTCTTTATTCTTCTTTATTCCCCTCTATTCTTCTTTATTCTTCTTTATTCCTGATCCTGATCCATCCCATCATCGCATCGGCATTTATTCATTTAGTTTCTTAGACATTATAAATTTATTATCCTCCTGAATGTTTTCAAATTTTTTATCAGATAAGAAACTTTTTTTATAGAGCTTGTTTTTAGAAAACTCTCTGACCTTCATCGTAATGTTTTGGGTTTTATGAAGTTACAGAATTCTGTTTAGTCCTCGGAGCTTTTTAATACGTCAAAAACAACAACAACTATTTATTGAATAAAACCTGTGGTGCCCCTCAGGGCTCTGCCCTCGGCCCCTTTCTCTTTAGCATGTAGACGCTGCCACTGGGTCACATTATAAACAGGCCCAGTCTCAGTTTTCATTGATATAGTGACTCAAAAAGTGCTCAACCAAACAGCTGAGCGGGACATCAAAGGGTTGATCGGAGACGAGGAAATCTGGAGGGGGTCCAATACTTTTTCACGGGCGTGCAGGGTGTTTTTCTTTACTTGACGGCTGACAGTCGAAAGAAATAGGAAGAAAAAAACAAACTCGTCGGATTAAGGAAGTTTGATTGACGGATATTATGGCGGCTGATTCGACAACTCGATATTAGGAACCGTAAAATAATGTTCAGCAGAAAACCCGGCCATCGGGACCTTTGAAGATCCCGCTGAAACTCAATCGGAGGATGGAACCGAGTCTCTGAAATGTGATTTGATCTCTAAATGCATTCTCTGCAGAAAAAAAAAGGTTGTGTGTCTTTCTTTGTTCGGCAGGAAGAATGTCGCAAACCAATAAAAAAAACATGGAGCCTCGGAAAAATAATATCAAACGCCGTGAAGTAGTCCGCCGCCGCCGACACTCGTCCACATTAACCCCCACTTGAGGGACGACCAGGGTGTCACAGATACTATTTAAAGGATGTGACACGTTAAAATGAAAGTTTCAATCCTTCCCAAAGAGGCAACACAATCACATCCTGATTGGCCATTTAGCAATCACACGGCGCCGCATGTAATTAGCCGATGCAGGCATGAATTAATCACACGGGGGGTTTTTTCTTTCCTTTTTTTTTTTTTTGAAAGGCAGCTGGGGAAACGCACCGGCGTGGATTTGGTCGGCGGCCTTATCGAAAATGCATCACATCATCAGCGTGGTAATGAAAGTGAAATAAGAGGAAATGAAAGCAAGAGACAGGCAGAGAGAGCGAAAGAGAGAGACTGAGAGTGAGAGAGTGAGAGAGAGAGTAAGGGAGAGCTGGAGAGAGAGAGACAGCGAGAGAAGGAGAGTGAGAGAGAGAGTAAGGGAGAGCCGGAGAGAGAGAGACAGAGAGAGAAGGAGAGTGAGAGAGAGCGTAAGGGAGAGCTGGAGAGAGAGAGACAGAGAGAGAAGGAGAGTGAGAGAGAGAGTAAGGGAGAGCTGGAGAGAGAGAGACAGAGAATGAGAGAGAGCGTAAGGGAGAGCTGGAGAGAGAGAGACAGAGAGAGACAGAGAGTGAGAGAGTTAGAGAGAGAGTAAGGGAGAGCTAGAGAGAGACAGACAGACAGACAGAGAGAGAGAGAGAGCGAGAGCGGTAGAGAGAGAGAGACAGAGAGAGACAGACAGACAGAGAGAGATAGAGAGAGACACAGAGAGAGATAGAGAGAGACACAGAGAGACAGGCAGAGAGAGAGAGAGAGAGAGCAAGAGAGAGAGAGAGAGAATGCGAGAGACAAAGAGAGAGAGGTTGAGAGAGAGACAGACAGGCAGAGAGAGAGAGACAGACAGGCAGAGAGACAGTCAGAGAGAGCTAGAGAGCGAGAGAGAGAGATGGACAGACAGAGAAAGAGAGCGAGAGACAGATAGAGAGAGAGTCATTAATTAGGCTGTATTTTTCTTCCTGCAGCGGACCAGTGGTGACTGAACCAGTGTTTGTCAGTGTTTGTCTGAGTTTGTCTGTGTTTGTCAGTGTTTGTCTGTGTTTGTCTGTGTTTGTCTGTGTTTGTCAGTGTTTGTCAGTGTTTGTCAGTGTTTGTCAGTGTTTGTCTGTGTTTGTCAGTGTTTGTCTGTGTTTGTCTGTGTTTGTCAGTGTTTGTCAGTGTTTGTCAGTGTTTGTCTGTGTTTGTCAGTGTTTGTCTGTGTTTGTCTGTGTTTGTCTGTGTTTGTCAGTGTTTGTCAGTGTTTGTCAGTGTTTGTCTGTGTTATTGCCTCTCGCCCGATGTCAGCTGTGATTGGCTCCGCCCTCTATGACCCTGATCAGGACGAGCGCTTACAGAAAATAACTAGGATGTGAACTTTAAGCTGAGAACAGCCACGTTGGCAGATTTGACTTGTAGTCGTTTTATTGTGATAACCAGTTTAATTATTGACTGTTTTCTCGCGTTAATGAGAGAAAAAAACGGCTGATTCATGCAAAACATTCCTTCGACGTTTCCCACTTTTTTTTTTCTTTCCATTTACCGTTTTCACACTTCGCTTAACTTCCCGGTCATGCATTTGACCCCACCTCTGGGGGACACCTGGGGAGCATTGGGGTGGGGGGTTTCAGGGTCTCGCTCAAGGACCCCAACGCATGAAGCCCAAAGAAACTTTTTTTTTTAACAGTTTTTATTCCGTTTTTCTTCCTTCATTTCTCTACAGAGACTGTCAGACACTCAAGCCCCGCCCCCCCGTGTTCAGAGACTGACTCACATTCTCCTGTGTCAAGTCGTTAATATTTGTAGATATTGCTTGAAGCCAGTCGGTGCCTTCCGCCGCAGTGCAGAACTGAAGAATATTGGCGCCGGCTCCGTCCACGGCGAAGACTTCAAAACAGTTGGACCTGGAGGAATGCAGAAGATCGAGAACAATAAGGCACAGCGTGAAGACGGAGACGCTTCTCCTGTCCAGCTACTTTTAACGGGAGGACTCGTACTCCGTTATGAACGCGAGAGCGTCTTTCGTGAGGGTGACGGGTTTGTGAAGCCCGAATATAAAGTAATGTCTTCACTGCAGGTGTTCTCGAGGGGCACTTCCTGTTTCCTTACCAAAACCTGAGGAGGGTCGTCTTCAACCAAATGTTACGTCTTCTGTCCTTTACCGATGAAAAGATTCAATGGTTCGGAAATTCCTTTCTGTCACTCAAACTTCTTGATGTGTATTGAACGATATTTTATTGCGAATTGATGAAAACAGGTGGACAATGTCCAAAAAGGGACATTTGCCAAAAAGTTCATTCTGCCTTAAGTGAAGACGTCTAGATTTTTTCCCATTTCACACGTTACACGTTAAGGTCGTCAAAGTTAGGTCACAGGAAAAATGTGGACATTCGAGCATCTTCAGGACAGCTAGCTGTTGTAGACGTTAGCACCGTAGCTAACGTCTCGGTTCAGTTGTTCGTGGGGAACTGGAGCTTTTATGAGTGGAGTCTTTGAGCCTGAAGGCTTGTTTGCCTCGGGGATGAACCGACAACTTATCCAGGTTCTACTCCGCCTTTTGAATGTCAAGGCATCGTCTTCATCCCCCCCCCGCCGCTGCGACCATTCACAGGATAAGCT
This sequence comes from Lophius piscatorius, assembly GCA_009660295.1. Taxonomy (NCBI): domain Eukaryota; kingdom Metazoa; phylum Chordata; class Actinopteri; order Lophiiformes; family Lophiidae; genus Lophius; species Lophius piscatorius. Next base: position 16,668 of record VRLP01003095.1, read on the forward strand.
GTTACAGAAAATGGATGGATCCAGGATTCACACTGACTAAATCCTGACAAATCCACTTAAGGAATCCCCCCCGACGTGATTTCCACAAACGGGCAAAGAGATGTCAAAACAAAACACCTCCAGCCGAAGCTGAGACCGCCAACCCTTCACCAAACATTTACCGGGAGACTCTGAGGGCTTCAAATTCTTTTCGGCATCCTTTGGGTCGAGTTTTTCGGATTCTGTCATCTGCGAGGTTAAGCTCGGCGCCGTAGCGGCGCAATTAAATTCCGGTAGCTGATGAGGTCGTCGGAGAGAGGGAGCGAGTGAAATCTCTCTCCGACATCTAATTCCACCCCGCCGACACCGACAGCCTCGGAGGTTATTGTCACGGAACGCGGACGCGACCTTTAGGTGTGAGATTTGTGTTTCAGAATCTGCGTCCGGAGGAGATGTCCAACGTTAGGCGGAGAACCGGCGGGAGCGAGGAGGTGTCGGATTCTTGAGGTTAAGTCTGAACAAATCCTCTGGCGAGCGCCGCTTTCCTACTGTATCCGTGAGAGGCTTGTTAAAATCTTATGTTCTGCTGCCTGTGTTCTGACCCGGCGGCTCTCCCGGGGGGATTTCCAGCGGACTTAAATGTCTCTTTTCTTAACAAGCCCGCAAATTATCTCGGTGTCACTGCGCCCGACCCAAATTAGCCCCGTGCTGCCATGTGGACGACCACGAAGCATCGCTAATAGACGGCTGGGAATCATCCTTTAAATGCCTCTTTGTCGGGCAGAGATCTCCGAGAAGGAGATAAAGCCGGCGCAGAGGGACAGTTAGATCCTTTTCAATCAGCGCCGAGCCTCTGAGAGAAGGCGGTAATGGAGGGGAATGCAAGAAGGGATGAAAGCGCCGTGAGTGAAGGGGATCCAAAGAGAGATTAATCAAAGCGGAGAACAGCCTGTGAATCATCGTCGGCCGAAACAGACGGGGCCCCGCCTCCGCTCTACCTTCAGCTAGAGCTAGCAGCTAGCGTTTGCAAAGCTAGCACGCCTTCCCTGCCAAGCAGCCGCTCATAAATCCCTTTACGCGGCAAACATGTCAACATGTGGCGTTGATAAATGGCGCCTTCACGGGGGGGCAAGGTGCTTTTGTGGGGGAATCCAGCTGTTAGCGGTGGGGCGGATGACAACAGAACACTAAAGTCTACTCATCAGCCAGACGCGGAAACTAGCGGGCTGTGGGAAATTCTCGGCATAATTAATCAAAAGAAAAAGCGTTTGCCGTTTGATGTCCTCGCGAGGAATTCATGACTGTTCAACTTTGATGCGCCTAATCAAACCAGCGACACACGAGTGACATAAAAGCCCGGGCACCGGATCATCAACGTCCGCGGATTCCTTTCATTGAGACATAACCGTGTGACTGACAGCAAAGTAGCTGCAGGCTTTTAGATAAGGAAGTCAGTCGATGCCGGGCGTGAGCGAGGCAACGTCGTTTTTAATTTGGAAGTTTCCGACTGTTGGAGTCAGCCGTCTGACAGCTGGAATGAGGAGGCGTGTGGTAGAGGTGTCAAGTATAAATCTGTGGAAAGGAAGCAAACAGGCCTCATTTCCGGATTCCTCATCCGGAGACAAACCATAAGTACGAGACATCAGACAGACGGAAGTGCGGACCGGTACCGGGTTTAAGCTGCGGGGAATAGAACGAATGAAATCAAGCAGATCATCTAGCCGTCAATCAAAAACGCTAACGTTTAATCTTATGGATGTTTGCCATAATTGTTGTAACGCTGACACAAACCTCCCATTTATACGGGCTTGGGTCCGGCGCTAGTTGTGGCCGGCTAGATCAGTAGTGCTAAGAACCTTGACCTTGGGTCCACACTGGAGTCTCCTGGACCAAGGTCAGTGGTTTAACCCACTGAGCTGTCCAGCTGCTAGCGCTATCCTGCCCGGCGGCTACAGACGTAAATAAGCCGGTGGAAGCTAACTCTGCTAAAGCTAAGCAGCTTTGCGCTGCCCCGTTCAAAAAAAAAAAAATGAATAAAAAAAAAACTGTTCAAAAAATACGACCTTAAAAATGATCGTTTCATAAAAGCATAAATAATGGAGAATAATCAAAATACAAAAAGACCTAACTATCTATCAGGGTTGAGTAACGGCTAAAATTTGATGAAGATTTGTTCCAGTTATGATGATGATGATGTGCCGTGAAAAAGTATTGGACCCCCCCGGGGGTCTCAATCCTCGGACCCTCCTTCTTTGGCATTTACTCATTTACACGGAAACTCAAGTTTATATGTAAATGAAACAAAGTTTAATAGTGGAAATTTCAATTTGTTTTTAAGGAACACTTATTCTGGTAAATGTAAGCCAACCAGCCAAAACATTATGACCAACTGCTTAAAAATGTGTTTTTTTACCGCCGAAGAAGAAAACCAGGGAGTCGCTGGAAAGCCAAAAATGATAACATTCTAACTGGAACCATGAGGGTAGAACAGGACAGAAACACACAAAAACACTGCCCTGCTGCTACAAACACAAAAGCTTTGCACACAAACTGAGTTTGTTGTAAACTGAAAATGAAAAACATTTTTGTGCATCAAGAGTTTTAATGTTTAAATCTCCTTCACAGTTTAGTTTCCATTTCCTTTCCTTTGCCTAAAAAACAAAAACAACCCTGTGATCCACTGTGTGTTCTGAGACCGTTCTATCAGAAACAGCATTATCATCTTCAGCTGGGTGTCCATGAACCCGACTCCTTCCTTAGACCGTCTGTGGTGGGTTCTAAACCCGAGGACATTCTCTGCTTCAGTCGTTTTTAGATATTTTAAGTCTTTCATCTGCCCATTTTTCCTGCTCCCAACATCAACTGGAGAACAAAATGTTCACATGCTGCCTGAATGTCCCACCCACTGACAGGTAACCACGGTAACAAGACAATCCGTGCTATTCTCGCTTCCCTCATGGGGGAGGGCGGTCATAATGTTATGGCTTATAGGTGTATGCAAAAAAAAAGATGGAAGAAGAGTGTTTAGTTTGCAAAATGTGCTCCAGATGATAAATGATCAGAAAACAGATGTATATATATTTATATTTAATCTCTGTGTTCGTTTGTTGAAATGTAAAAACAGAAAGAAAAAAAAAACACAGAGTAAAAATCAAAATCGATAAAAAAAAATAAAAAAAATAAAATCTAAATCTAGATCTAGATCTAAAAATCTAAGAGCGTTCACGGGTTGGACCGGCGTTCCTCGCAGTCACACCTCCCGGTCCGGGGGCCTCCGCCGCCGCTTTGACCTTTTAAGCCGTTTATGCCTGCGCATAGATATTGGCATTAACATCCCGCCGACGAAATGAAAAAAACGCGGCTTAGCCAACGACGGCGCGGGGAGTGACATCACGCCGAATTACCCTCACCTTAATTTATCCGCGCCGGCTTTGTATCTGGAGACTCTGGCCATCAACAGCGGCAGGCAGACGGCGTCCAGCCAACGCTTCTCATACTCTGGCTCCTTCGCTGAGGGCGAGGGGGGGGACGGCGCCTGCGGGGAACACAAGAACAATAAGATGAGCTTCTCGCCGCCTTCATTACTCATTTTGATGGATTGAGATGTGGCCTCCGTGCAACACTTCCTCCATTTGCATGAATAACTTCCTCTCTCGGAGCGCTTTGACACGGGAGGACTCCTTTAAGGGTGACACCTGCACATTAACCATTAGCGGCTAATTAAAGTTAGCCCTCGCAGCTGCACACGCACACACCCGGCGTCTCCCCCGCCGCCTTTTCTTCTCTGCCGCGGCGCCGCTTCACCTAAACTCCCACAATTGCTTTCCATTTCCAATTCAATAGCCCAAATGAAAATCAGCAGCACTTGCGATCTAATTTTTTTTTCCCGCACGTGCCGATCAAACGCAATCAACTTTCCTAAAAACGCTGTTTTTGCTGAGCACGCAGCCGATTTTGCATAAAAAGGTCCATAATTCGTCAGAGGAGATGAAAAGTGACGGTTAGATCTTCTGCTCTGTGTTCCTCGGAGGTGAGTCAGCAAAGAACGGAAATTTGTTTGAGCGATTTTCATTTTACCTGAGGTTTTTTTTTTATGTACCTGTTAAGCGATTTTGAGTTTTTATGAAAAAGCGCTCTGTAAATAATATTTATTATTATTATTATTAGACTAGGGTTGGTCTACGGAAGCACATCGCTGTCATTTCAGAAAAACATCCTGAAGTAAAAAAATTCCGCGTTTTTACATGATCAATATCACATTATAACGTAAAAAACCTAAAAATGATCCTGTTGTAAAGTGAAAATTATTACGTTAAAAAAGGGAAAATTATCATGAAATAACGTGAAAATGATCATCTGTCGTATAAAGTGAAGATTATCGCGTTATAACATGGAAATAATCGCGTAAAAACCTAAAAATGATCACGTAAAATGAAAAACTATCGTGTAAAAACACAAAAAATGATCACATTATAACATGATACTGAATTTATTTATTTTTTTTCTGCTATGACAGCAAGGCGTTTTCCGTCGGGGTTAAACTTAAGAAAAACCTGTTAACAATATGAGCCAGTGGCAGGGTGGATATCGTAAAGGGTAAGGGGCCGAGGAAGGAGCCCTGGGGGACGCCACAAGTCAAAGGGGCCTTAAAGGACATTAAAAAAGGACATTACCTTTTCGGTAAGTAGGATTGATTTGGCGTATTCAAGCCTGCGAGGACTTAGGAAGCAGAATTCTGTAATGTTATTTGGAGAGAAAACAAAGTTAAATAAGAATAAAATAGTTTTCTAAAGGTATTTTCCATGAAATATAAAACTTTCATCGTGAAATAATTTTTTACTATTTAAAAAGGGTTGTAAAAACATCCTTTAAAAATACCACAACACAACTCATTACATTTCTATTTCTTATTTTTCTAGTTTGTCTTTTGGCTCCCTTTGTTGTTCTTTGCATTTTTTTTGGCTTTTCCCTTATTTTCTTAAGTCTTTATTTTGGAGTTTTTTTTTAACACCAAATCTTTTGCCTGTAAAATGGACTGACCTCTGAATGACCTTTTGCTTTTTTCTGGACCGTTTTTTAATTAACATGTTTTCCGCACACTTTCTGGTTTCGAGGAATAATAACTGTATTTATTGAAAAAGAAAAAACCTCACAGGTGGTTCTGGATTAAAAATGGGACCCGAATAGACCTAAAACATTCTGACAGGAAACCTCCTGACATTCATTAACAGCAGAATGAATCAAGGTGGAGGCAATGTCACCTGTGAGCGTAGCGGACCTCTAAATGTCAGCAGGAAAAAACACGGGGCGCTAAAAATTGATGGATTCCTTGTGACACAATTTTGTCTCGCCTTAATGGATTTTTGAAACACTGAACCTGAAGAAGGAGCTTCTGAGTTCTGGGCGTTTCACAGCCGCTAATAGGCATTAGCGAGAAGCTAAAGCTTGAGTGGACCCAGGGAGGGATGATACCAGAAATGAAGGTATTAAAGGTAATAAAGGTGTTATTAACGTGGCGTTGGGGGTCAGCTGTGGGGCCCCCCAAGTGGATCAGAACCACTTGACTTCTGTTTTTATTGACAATGAATGAAGTAAGAGAAGAGCTGGGATAGGCTCCAGCCCCCCAGCGGCCGTGAATGGAGAATGAATGAAACAAATACCGTCACGATGACGATCTGGGTTTTCAGAATAAAAGCACGTGACGAGGATTTCTGCTTTGAACGTTAAGGGCGATGTTAATGTTCACTTTCATGGTGACCAACTTCATGTTTCATGCAACAATGAATTTAATAATTAAAAAGGAGGAAAACCGCTTGGTTTTCAAAATAAAAGCGCGTGATCAGGACACACCAATCAGGTACCAGTTCTAGTGCTGGGGCTGATTGGTGAATATACCTCCCCTTTGAGTCTGGAGTGTGGTTGTGGTGGCGGTGGTGGCTGATGACGCTGTTGAGACCTGAAGGGGAGGTGGAGGTTAGAGGGCGGGTGCAACAGCCAGATGAACGATTGAGACAATCATCTTTGAAAAGAAATGGCGGGTTAATCATGGCGGTTGAATCGGGTTCCTGGAGACACATAACCAGCTGGTGATCAGGTCGTTCAGACTCGACGTGGCGTTAAAGGTGTGAGGGACATGACGGCATGAGACATCAACAATATGCCCCGCTCGTCTTCCTCACTGAACATCCCTCAGAGCTTAATTTCAGTCCAAACTCGTTTTCAGGACGACTAAAGTGTTTACCGCTTAAATATTCCCTAAATTATTCACTCATTCCTTCAGCAGATGTTTTTCTGCAAACCCAAATTCTATTGCCACGCCTCCTCCAGAGGGTTTGAGGGAAAAGCTGGAGCAGAATGCAGTCTGGTTCTGACCAGTTCACTGCAGCAAAAAGCTGCAAACCCACAGCAGCAGCTGATCCCCTGTCAGGTCTTCAGAACCACTGCAGAGACTTCAGCCTCGCTTTATCTCCACCAGCGCCTCACAGAACCAGGGCCTGGACACTTTACAGATTAAAACGGCATCAGACGCAAACTACACACACACACACACACACACACACGCACGCACACAAGCACGCACACACACATACACACACACGCACACACACACAGACACACAAACGCACACACACACAGACACACACTCACACACACCCACACACACACACACACACACTCACTCACACACACACACACGCACGCACGCACGCGTACACACACACACAAAGTGGGACAATCTCTGATTTACAGGCAGGAATATTAATGTTAGAGATAAAACTCATATATATATATATACGTGTGTATATTTCATCAGTATTAAATACTCAGACAGAAAGAAGTTCTTTGATCACAATTCTTCATAAACGCATTCTTGAAATTCCTTAAATGACAGCTTTTTATGCATGAGGTAAAATAATACGTACTGAAATTATATCCCGGAAAAGTTGGTTATTTACGATATGCCATTACTCAAAAAGTATTTTGTGGATGATGTTCCAATTATATATGGAAATAGAGCTTGGTGTGAGGAAGAACTGGACTGATTTTGAGAAATGTTGGTTGGATATTTCCAACATTATTAGGTGCATATTAACCGACAACATATTTTACTCTAGTAGTTCATATTTTACCCACTAGGGGGATTTCTTTTTTTTTTGGGAAAGGTTAGTCGTGAATTTCAGGCCATAATTTCTCAACTGTTGGTGCGATTTAGTCCTTTTGTCCTTAGTCCGAGATCTTTTATTAACGTTTCATGTTTCACAACATTTCTAAAAAAATTAAATAAAATCATAAACCGTTTGGAGTAGTGATGTCATAATGTGGCTCTTTGCTGCCTTTGATCCCTTTTATCTTTATTTGGGTTGGAGTTGGGGCTCAGTTCAAACAGTTCCTTTGATGTTCGCTCGTGGGTGGAGCTGGCGGCTCGGTGGGCTGAACAGAGACACTGAAGTGAAAATCGCGGGAGACGAGCTGCTACAGAGAGTATCAGAGAGTATTTTTCAGAGAGGAACTTTGGGTTCACTTTGGGACAAAAGTCACCAGGTTCCTTTTGTCTGAACCCAGATTGAAATCGGTAGAACATTGTTAATGAGTGAGATCACAAGGAACCGCCTTTTCCTGTTTTTGACAGGAAGATTAGATTAGAAATCAGTCTTTTATTGTGTTTTAGGAAAGAGGCTTGGGTCTGGGGGAGTAACTGCAGGAATTGTAAAAAAAAAAAAGCAGAAAAAAAGCAGTGGGTGAAACATCAGAACTGAGAGATTTATTGATGAGTCAGAGAAAACAACTTTCCAGCGGGCTGAACTTTTCTTTTGTGAGGGTGCATATAGAAGGGAGGAGCCTAAAAGCTCAGGTGGTCGGCTTCAGAATCTGCAACAAATTCCGCAACAGTTTGAGAAGATTTAAAGTCGAGCGACGATTAATTCCATTCTTACGTTACCATTGTTATCAAAGTCAGAGTTATTTGGTTCGCAGCGCTAAACAGCGTCGCTCTGCAGACTTTAAAGGTTTAATGAAGCCGCAGCGGAAAAAACATTCATCCTAAAGAACCCGCAGCACAATGTGTTGACAAAAAAAACCCCGATGGCTGTAAGAGAGCTACATTTAAATGCAAATCACAGCATTCTTAATGAAGAACAGATGCATTCCACATTATCTAATGACTCACAAGATTAGGGATTAAGTGAGGAAAGCTTCAGCGACATCAAACAGAATCCTGCAGCTAAAGATTACCTGTCGGCACGAAAAGCTCCTAAACTCCTCCAAACAATCTGATGCAGCTCCTCTGTCAAGGCACACAGGGCAGAGGCAGCATGAATGAAGGGAGGCAAGGGGAGAAAGGGAGAAAGAGAAACAGTAGGGAAAAAAAAGAAAAGGGAAAAAATGTGAAAATATGGAAAAACGAAAATAGGAAAAAAGGAGATTGACAAATAGAAAAAGGAAAGACATTATTTTAAAAAGGGGGAAAGGAGAAGAGAAAGAGGAGGGAAAAGGAAAGAAAGGGGAAAAACAAAGAAAAAAAAAGAATAATTGGAAAAAGGAAATAAATGTGGAAAAAAAGGAGAAAAATGATAAAAGAGGAAAAAATGAAAATGAAGAAGGAAAAGGAAAAAAGGAGAAAAGAAAATCATTTTTTTTAAAAAGGAAAATTGGAAAAAGAGGAGAAAAAAGGAAAGAAAAAGAAAAAATTGAGAGAAAAAAATGAAAAAGAGGAAAAATGTGGAAAAACAGGGAATAGGGAAAAAAAGGAGAAAAAGAATGGAAAAGGAAAAAATTTAAACGAAAAAGAAGGAAAAGGAAAAAAGGATAAAAGAAAATCATTTTTTTTAAAAAGGAAAAAGTGTGACAAATAAGAAAAAGGAAAGGAGAATAAAAATGGAATAAAACGAAGAAAGAACCACATCACCTGCCTCCCTTGAGTTCAGCGTGGCTGAAAGTATCAGATATAGTATTAAAAGTATTCAAACCGCCGCCGGGTGAACGGAGTCAGCAGCTAAACGCAGCGGAATAAAAACACCCACCTTTGCAGAGAATGTAGCACAAAATTGCTGAACTTCAACATGTTATTACACATATGCTATTACACACAAAAAAAAAAAAGATCACCCTCGGCTCCATTTATGTCAAGCCGCTACGAAAAAAGTTTGGGCCGACTCTCGAGAGGAGCTCTGCAGAAAAGTGGCGAAGAGGCAGGAAATGGAAAAGTACCAGGCTGTCAGAGTGGATTAGTCTGACGAGCGCCGGCCTCCACTGAAGAGCCGGACAGAAAACTTAAGCCGGAGTGATGCTCCCGTCACTCACAGACTCCCTCGTGGAGGCGGGTGCTTCAGAGGTGACGTGACCTAAACGTAAACATGTCAGACAGCTGACGACCAGATTTTAGTTTTAGAACGGCGTTGAAGACGTTCTTTCGGTAAAAAACAACTTCTTGACTCGGGGCGGCTGAAGCTCAGCGGGAAGAAGAGCCGTCTCTGTATCGGAAGATCCGCGGGTCGGTGGTTCAAGCCCCGGCAGTTCGTATGTCGAAGGGTCCTTGCTCGTACAACGCAAGGGGCCCGGGGATTTCTCTGGGTTCTCTCTAGCATCCTCACACGCTCCAAAAACTCTACAAAAGCTGCAGGTGTGAAGGTTTGACCCGTCCAGGTTGGACCCGATCTCTCAATCCCTGTCTGCCGTGATTGGTTCCGGCCCCTCCCCCCGTGACCTTCCACAGGATAAGCAGTTGCTGAAAAAAAACGGATGGATGTGCATCTTCCAGCCTCGCCGCCGGTTCCGTGAGGTCGTTCAACTCGGCACGCTAACATTACAGAATCCGTCTCCGGCTGATGAAGATGACTTTGGAAGGAGATTAGTCAGATTGAAGAGAAATGAGAGGAACGAAGATGACGAGGGCGCGTGATGAAAAGGTAAGTGATCTCCAAAGTCAATTACTTATCAAAGTCGTTGATGCTGCGGGGGACTTAAACGTGTACGTAATATTAAGTCGTGACAAAGTGACGCTCCCGTGTGCCGCCATCATCTGCAGGTAGGGGCACCAAACAAAACAAGATGACCTTCAAAGAGGCTGAAAGAAGTCATTTCACCTCGAGTCTGTTTGGACCACCCTGGCACGTTTCAGGTCTATAGACGTCCGGCCCGTCTCCTCAGAAATCATTTTTCTACAATTTTACATTTTTCCATCGGTCGAGCGGAGGTAGTAACAGAGGTGGCTGAAGCATCTGCATTAATGCAAGGCGGAAAAATGGGGATTGAAAGGTCTAACAACTTGCTACCTGTGCCTCCCAGAGCTGGAAGACTTAAAAGCAGCTAGTAGCCGTTAGCAACAGACTGAAAGAGCAAGAAAATCAACTAAAAAAACTTAAATTGAGGAAAATCCTCGGCCCCTTACTCTTTACCATCTATCCACATGCTGCCACTGGGTCGGACTATAAACATAAGGGCAGGGGCTTTCATAAAAGACCATTATCATACTTTTATGTCCTTTTAGAAGACTTGAGTCTTGCTTGATTGAAGTGAAGAGCAGGAGTGAACTGAAAATGTAAAAGTGTAAAAGAGTATCTAATATTTACCAACATTTGGTATTTAAGAAAAACTACTAGACTCAGCGATCACTTATTCTGTAGCTCTCTATAGAACCAGAAATGTGTCGGAGTGTTTTTGTTCTCCTTTGGTTAATGTTTAATGTGCACATCAAGAAGGTCATGCCGCCGAATAAAGAAAATAAAAAATTCTGATCCCGCAGCTCTGGGCCCGGCTGGTATGATGCAACATTCATGAATGAAAGGGAGGTTCTAACATTCAGCTGTTAAACGGAATTGGAACAGAAATGGACATTTAAGTCTCTCAACCTTATGGCCTCTCTTTGTTCGCCACAGACCACAGATGAATGAAAGCAGAAGGTTCTGACTCCTGTTTGCGGGTCGACCCGGTGTTTTGGTTCCCTCCAGCGTCCTCCCACACTCCAAAAACGTTTAGGAGAGGCGAATAGGTGACTCTAAAAAGGCTGTGATTATGTGAGAGGTTGTTTGTCGACACGTGTCGGTCTGTGTTGAACCGGTCTACGGCTTAAAGGGCACCTGCCTCTCTGGTATGCATGTCAGAGAGGCGGGTGCCCCGTGTGATTGGCAGTTATAGGGACAAATGTTGTGCAAAAATGTGTATGTATGTATATATATATAGATATATATAGATATATCTATATATAAATACAGCATAGATATATACATATGAATACATATATATAAATATTTAAATATATATAATTTTTTAATCATTATTTAAATATTTATTATAAAAAAAACATATATTTATAAAAAATATCGCGTTAACACGAACTATGTGTCGGGGCATCATGAACCCGACTTTTCGAGAGTGACAGCGATTGTTTGTTTACGTATGTTGGCGCTGTGATGAACTAACAAGTTGTCCAGGCGGTGACCTAACGTCAGATGGGATTGGCTCAAGCCCCCTCATTTGTGCCTAGATAGGTTACACCAATTTTTGTTTTGCTATCGGACAGACATTCATGCCAGAAGAAGTCGGGAATGGGCGCAACACTCGCTCAGCCTCGGGCATAATGACCCTCGCCATCCCAGACTATTTCAGACGACGTAGTGTTGATTAATGGTACAAAATTTTATTCTTAGTTTCTTTTTTTTTCTTTCTTCGGGGAAAAAACAATGATAAAGTTTTGTGTTGACCTACTTTCCCATTAAAAATCTCTATCTCTAGGCCTTCTATCAATTACACTCTGAACATTAAAGTGCATTCACGACTCGTACCGCACAGACGAAGAAGAAGGAGAAGGAGAAGAAGAAGAAGAAGAAGAAGAAGAAGAAGAAGAAGAAGAAACACAACAAGCAATTACTCCCGGAACAAAACAACCGCTCACATAATAGCCCTAATTTGCAAGGCAGAAGGAATCTCACTTGACAAGAGGACCAAAAAAAAACTGACTGCAGGCTCACTCCTGCTATTTTTGACTGCTTAAATTTTAATTCTGGCGTGAGGAAAACTTCCTGGTAAATAACGTTTGTCGGCCAACCAGTCCTCACATAACAGGGTTAAACTTGAAGACCCCCCGCTGGGGCCGTTATGTCGCATTGAGTCATACATTAATTATCTCGCATGTACCAACGCCTCTCTCCAGGTAAACCCAGGAGCTCACACTGGGAACCGATAAGACCTCCGTGCTGTGGGATTTAAATGGAAACACTTTGAATCGAGATTGTCTCTGAAAGGTGAAGGCCCCGCCCACTGACAGGTAACCATGGTAACCATGGGGGCGGGTGTACTAGGCAGGAAGTGAACGTTCTGAAGTTGACGTTTGATGCAGGAGCACGTGGGGATCGAAGGGTAACCAGTGTGGTCCGATCCCTCCACCTTTGTTCCGCTTATCCAAGTCAGCAGGCAAAGACGGGTATTCGATATTTCCCTCTCCCCAGAAACACTCTCCAGCTCATCCTGGGGGATCCGGAGGTGTTCCCACCTCTCAACCGGTTGAGACCGTCTCATCAGTCGATATAATCTAGCTGCTTTAACTTTAACTGATCCACTTCCCGGGAAAATGTCCCTTAATGGATCTGCCACGGATACATTGGTACCAGGTACCACAGGAAAGCTTCGGCGCTCTGATGGCGTCCGTGTTTTGATGACCCAGAGCTGTTTCGGCGTTAAAGAGGGACCTACACAATATAAGAAAGGTGGTTATAATGTTATGGCTTATAGATGTTTATATAGATACTTTCCAGAACTACTTCCAGAGCCTTTCTGGAAGAAAGTGAAAATTGTCCCGACGTGTTCCACAGCGACACCGAAGCCAATCAGAGATTAGCTCGGCGTTTTAAAGAGACAGTACTTGATTTCTCCTTCTCCTGTTTCTTCATCCCACCAATATACACTGCAACCTCTGCTGAGCTTAAAAGGACAAGAATGGCCTTATGGGAAGCCTCGGCGCATTGACATTATGATTCCCATGATCCTCTGAGAGCTCTGGCGCTGATTGAACTGTTGTGTTCTTTTACCACAGATCAAATGTTGCTTTATTGCTTCTGTCTGCAGAGACGACACATCCGTCACCGCCCAATAAACCGGCGGCGTTTCCTCCAGGAAGCCAAGAGAAGCCAGACTAACCTTTTATTTACAGACGTAGATGTGTTGTAAATAATACCTGAATAGACGTAGGTATTTATCGCGCTAACACGAAGGATCTGCGGCGGCTATGACAATTCTATTATAGAAATATCCCCAAAAATTTTCGGGGATATGATTATTAGCCACTTATAAACTATGTGACTTATAAAGAGAACATCAAAAAACATCTATGTATTATTATTAATATTATCAGAATTATTATCATTATTAACATTTATAAACAAATCTCTCAATTTATCAGAGTGGATCACTATTTGGCAACATCAGGTTAATGGTACGTTTAGGTGTGCTCACTATTTGGCAAGCATAGGTTTCTGATCGAATGATTTATAACGGCTTATTCATGATTTGTACAACATAATTAATAAACAAAGTGCTTTATAAATCCTTACTAAGAGGGGTCTTATTGTAAAGTGGTACCACCAGTATTGCGTGTTGAGGGGCTCGTCTACATAGACGGTTTCTAACGTCTTCTCTGAGGTAGCTTAGCTAACGCCAAAGTTCAATTTGTCACCTTTGAACCTATTTGGACATCAGTTGAGAGTTGGAGGAGTAACATGGGGAGTTTGTCTCAGGGAGGTAACCCCCCCCCCACATTTTGTTTTCATGACTTTTGAATTTCATGAAAAATAGTCCGTTTTAATTAGATTAGCTCACCGTTACTAGCTTGATTAGGAACAACATTTGGTAAAGCTTATTTTTTTTCTTCTATCAAATTACATAATTCTGTTTATTAAGTCCTCACATGTTTTTATATGACGGAAGAAAAAAAAAATCCCAATAGTCAATAGACCCGTGGTGTCCCCCCAGGGCTCCATCCTTGGCCCCTTAGTGTTTGTGATATACTTGCTGCCGCTGAGTCATATTATAAACAGTTTTGGTGGAAATAGTGACTCAAAAAGAGTTCAACCAAACAGCTGAGCGATACATCAAAGGGTTAAAGTAAAATATACTCAAATTTATTTAAAATCGCCTGGTTAGAATTTGTGCAAGTTTTCCAGTTTTCACTGGGGGCCCGTTGCAATTCAGTGAAATAATTATTTTTTTAAATTTTTTTATTGAAGTAATGGAACATTACAGTACCGAAGTCTTCAAACAGGAACGTTTGAAGACTAACGGGAAATAATAATAAAGATTAAATGAGGACAGTACGGATGCATTAGCATGAAAAATACTGTAAAATGTTACGTGCCGACTTTTACTTCCCCCGTTGTTATGAAAAATAGAAGAAGTACAATGTTTATGCACTGTTTTTTTATTTATTATAACAACTTTTTATAGACATATTAACGACATATTTATACATTGATATACGCGTTAGCTTAATGCTATTAGCTTAAATCCCAGCGTACTAGCGACTTGTGATAGCTAAAAAAAAAAAAGGAAAATAAAACTACAAATAACAACAAGGAGACAAACATTATAGCGTTAATATTAATAAACGAGTGTCTTACTGCGTTGCATCCGTTTCCGTTTAAATGCAAGCCGCTGTCAAAGAGTGGCGAGGACCCCCGGCTGTGATTGGTGGACGGCCCCGGAGAGCCTGAGGGAAAAAGCCAGCAGAATTAGTAATTAATTAATTTAAGTTCGTCAATGATTTAGTTTTTTACAGTGTATGATTAGACCCCAAAAGCAGGAAATAAAAAATGAAATCCTTATTTGATCAATATGTTTCAGAAAAACATTTTTTTCATGATTTTACTTTCAAAAAAATCTAGAATCTAAAACCGTAAATTAATTTCGTTTTTTTTTTTTGGTGCTCAAATGCGAAACTATTATATTAAGATAAATATTAAACGCTATAAAAAATAGAATTGTTGTTGATTTGAGAAATAAAAAAGACTTCCACTGGTGGAGTTTGAATGAAAGGGAGGCGGGAGGAAACGGTGAGGATCAAGGAGTAGAGGTGAAGAAGCGAGTGCAGGCAGGATGGAGTGGGTGGAGAAGAGTGTAAGGAGTTATCTGTGACAGAAGAGTAGCAGCAGAGGTGAAGGGAAAGGTTTCCAAGATGGAGGTGAGAGCAGCTCCGCTGGATGGTGTAGAGAAGGTGGTTCTGACCAGAAGACAGGAGGCAGAGATGAAGATGTTCAGATGTTCTCTGGGAGTGAGGAGGAAGGACAGGATGAGGAAGGAGGACATCAGAGGGAAAGTCCAGGTGAGACGTCCTGGAGACAAAGTCAGAGCGGGCAGATTGAGATGGTTCTGACCCGTGAAGAAGAGGAGGGATAGAGGATCTACTGGTAGAAGGATGCTGGAGATGGAGCTGCAGGCAGGAGAAGAAGGGGAGGAGCAAAGAGGAGGTTTCTGGATGTGGTGAGAGAGGACATGCAGTTGGTTGGTGTGACAGAGGAAGATGCAGAGGACAGGAGAAGCTGGGAGAGGCTCCACCCCTTCCTCCACCATAACTCTTCACATCACAAGCGGCTACTTAAGATGGATAATAATCATAAAGTTTAAATCCTCCTTATATCATAAAGTCAGCAGCTGCTCATTGAGAAAAAGACAAACTGCTTCCACCGACTGTTCAAGTCGACGAAATTTACCGTTTGTCTTTGGGCCCGGATGAAATTCTCATTTTCTTTCTGTGATCACCTTCTAGACGATTCTACCGTCTGTGTTTTCATCTCCTCCAGCGGCTGGAGGTAACTACGAGCAGCAGAAGGACGCAGATCTCTACTGCCGGCCCTCGAGGCCGCCGAGACCGACAATCTATTACTTTGAAAAATAAATGATCGGCGTCCATCGAGCCGCTTCACAGCGCCGACCTGAATCGGCGAAAAACGCTCGGGCGAAAGAAAAGTTGGCGCCGCGTCGGGAAAAGAAACTAAAAAACTCACCTAGAGGCAGTTTGAGGAAGGATGGAACTTCTCGCAGGTACCGGACGGTGATGGTGACCTCGTCTCCTGCCGTTCGTAAGATGTGGACCTGATAAAAGTGAAGAGAGAGAGAAGGAGCGCGAGGTCATAAAGGCAAAAAACAAAAATACAGGAGGGCGTGAGTTCAAGCCCCAGAGACGTTTCTTCACTTAATTCATGACAGGCGGCAGCAAAGAGGTCGCTGACATAAAAGCTTCATTAGTATGTCTGATCATCGGGGTCCATATCCACAAAAACATCAAAGTCCAAGAGAAGCTTCTAACTTGCTGATTTAGGAGTAACTCTTAAAGGGGCAGTACGTGAAAAATTTTGCGGCTTATCTTATTTTACACATCAGCTCCGCCTCTTTTGAACTATTTAGGATCACGATCTCTCGCGAAGGAGATTTTCATCAACCTGGTAAAATTAAAGTAAAAAAAAAAAAAAAAGGTGAAATACATTATTTGAGATATTTGCGGAATAAAAGCTGAAGATAAATAACGTTAACTTTATCATTGCTGAAGGGTTCGCATTTATTTTTGGAATAATTGAGAGAAATTTAGGATTTATCTTCATCGTCCGCCCAAGATCCTTCTTGTCAAAGCAATTACCCCCAAAACAATGCCATGGATCATTTCCGTATTTTATACACACATGGATTTTTAAGCGAGGAAGAACTGGATTGATTTATGGGAAAGGTCCAGAATCAAAGTTTTGGGGCCATAATTTCTCAACCGTTGGTCCGATTTAGTCCGAATTTGGTTCGGATGAATCGACATGCAGAGATCGATCTGGAGTACATTTTATTTTACTCTAATACATCATGTTCTACTCACTAGGGGGAGCTGTTTTTTACGAAAAACAATAGTTTTGCGACATAACTTAAACATTTTATTTTCGGTTTGAACACGTTTGTACAACGCAGGAGATTGGGGACATCGAGGATTAGTTCCCAATACATTCTGTCTTTTCTGGAACTGCTTTTCAAGCGTTATCTAATCGATGAAAATCCACAGTGAAGGGCATAAACCCAGAGCCTCCTCCTAGCTTGAGAGTTCTCCTAGTTCCTAAGTGAAGGAAGTTACTTTGAAGAATGGTTCTGAAGAGGAAACTCTTAGCTACGAACTTTTAGCCCAACTAAGGAGTCCTAGAGGAGGGAAGATAAAATGCTCTGTGAGCCTAAGTGACATAAAATGTGTCCTCAAAGATGGAGTCGGAGGAAAAAAGAGGCATTTAAGTACGACTTTAATACGTCGACTCTTATCCGATGTCCGTAAATTTTAGAGAAAAAAAGATCCGGATAGTCGTATCGAACAAGCGGGTCGACTCTTCCACTGGGCCTAAAATGCACATCAGCTCTCGGATCCGTCACCGTCTCCTCTTGAACGTTGTGCAGAAGCTCTTGTTGCTTTTAGCCCGGGCATCTGTCAGCGGCGCCGGCGTGACAGCCTGCCATTAAAAGCTCTGGATTCTGTTCTGAAGAGAAACCGCTCATTATACGTTCTGAGACTCTGGAGGTAAATGTAGTGAACAGCTGTTTGGGTCCAAACGAGGAGAAGGAGACGACAGCCAGGGAAGGAGTGTGTGTTTGTGTGTGTGTGTGTGTTTGTGTTTGTGTGTGTGCGTGTGTTTGTGTGTGTGTGTGTGTGTGTGTGTGTCAGAGCGAGAGAATGAGAGAATGGCGGTGGAGAAAATAAGAAATCATGAACGAGGAGAAAAAGCGAGATTGTATTAAAAAAAAATCGAAGCTGGTTTCAATCTTTCAATTTGTCCTCAAAACGGACAATTTGTCTCCAAGGACACAGAATAAAATACACAGACATAAAATTGTTCTTTTTGAGGGGATGTTGGATAAACCGTATCCTGTCATGTGACTGGAACTTAACGGGTTAACCTCCATGCCTCCTTTGCCGCAGGCATTTTAACAACCTCCTGCCAAAAACACCGGCTGAGATATTTAACACTGGGTCAGGCGTTAAACCCAAGGACATGAGGCTCGCTGGACCGACTGAGCGGAGTATTGGCATTAATAGTTAATGATGAATATACTCACAACTTCCTCGTGAGTGCAAGGCTCCACATTTATGCCGTTGACCTGAAGAGACCAACCGAGAGAGAGGTGAAAAACACAAATGTAAACACAGAAAGTGTGTAATCCAGTAACTGCATGATCGGTGGCTGCAGGCAGGACTCGACATTTAGAGTATGACAGACATGCAAACCCAACGAGATGCAAAAAACACAAAAAACAGATGCAAAGATTCATGGAACTACTGCAAGAGATGCAAAAAACACAAATAACAGATGCAAAGATTCATGGAACTTCTGCAAGAGATGCAAAAAAGACAAAAAAACAGATGCAAAGATTCATAGAACTTCTGCAAGAGATGCAAAAAACACAAAAAACAGATGCAAAGATTCATAGAACTTCTGCAAGAGATGCAAAAAAGACAAAAACTGATGCAAAGATTCATGGAACTACTGCAAGAGATGCAAAAAAGACAAAAAACAGATGCAAAGATTCATTGAACTACTGCTAGAGATGCAAAAAAGACAAAAAAACAGATGCAAAGATTCATAGAACTACTGCTAGAGATGCAAAAAACACAAAAAACAGATGAAAAGATTCATAGAACTACTGCTAGAGATGCAAAAAACACAAAAAACAGATGAAAAGATTCATGGAACTACTGCAAGAGATGCAAAAAACATAAAAAAACAGATGCAAAGATTCATGAAACTACTGCAAGAGATGCAAAAAATACAAAAAACAGATGAAAAGATTCATTGAACTACTGCAAGAGATGCAAAAAACATAAAAAACAGATGCAAAGATTCATGGAACTACTGCAAGAGATGCAAAAAACACAAAAAACAGATGCAAAGATTCATGGAACTACTGCAAGAGATGCAAAAAACACAAAAACAGATGCAAAGATTCATTTATTTTTATCTTCAAGAATAAAAGGATTGCATAAAAACTACACAGCGACACAAAACTACAAAACTACACGGACAGGAAACTGACTGGCTGCACGTCACGCCATTCCTTAAAATATGCAAATGAATTCAACGGTCTGTCTACGGCGAGAGAATATAAAGAAGTCCCTGCTGATAGTTTTGAAAGAGCGGTGATTCAAAGGTTCAAGAAACAATAATTGATTATAAAACAGAAAAATCGCCTGGCCAACGGACCTGCTTGATATTCCGGATAAACAACCCGTCCAATAAACCTGCCAGACGGATCCAAATTAACTTTGCAGAAGATTAAATGAGCATCATTACAATTGGTCGGGTTTTAATGCGAACTCTCATCAGCTGAGGCGCAGATCTGTTGGATACCTGGAGATAAATCCACCACAGAGTCGGATCGAAAAGATTCAATCCGTCTGGTATCGATCAAAATCAAGCGGCTCGGATTCATTTTCTGAACGGGATTAACCTGCAGCGAGTTTTCCGCCCCGCGACCCAGATCAACCCGATGCACCAACCTGCAGCACGGCGTCCCCGACGAACAGCTTCCCCGTCTGATGGGCTGCGGGCGGCGGCGGCGGCGGTCGGGAAGGTCAGAGGTTAATGAGGACATATGGAAATAAAGGCTCATTTCATACATGCTAATGCGGCGTAAACGGCAATCAGTGCGTCTGGCGGCATAATCCTACGCCGCGGAAAGCATGAAATCAGGAAACCGGTCAGGAGAGTCATCATCAGAGATGAAGACGTGTCTCGCTGATGTGCTGAAGAAGGCTGTAGGAGGGACGGGGGCTAGAAGACACATCTAATGGATCATACAGATAAACTCGACTTTCTCTTCCTTCTAGCTAACAGCGTGGTCACATGACTCTCCCACACTGCTGATTCATCATTAACTAATCGGATCTCTTATTTATGGTCTGCCATAACATTATAACCACATTGTATAGTCTCCATTTTTGCCACATAACAGCTCAGACCCGTCGAGGAGTGGACTCCACCAGACCTCTGAAGGTGTTCTTCGGGTTTACGGAACCAAGACTGGAGCAGCAGATGAATCGGATCCCTGAGCAGATGAGAGATATAGTCCTTCCAGCGAGTTCTGGGTCCACTCCGAGGACCCCTTCCCTGCTGGACTCGCCTGGAAAACCTTACCTCATCTCTAAGACTGAGGGCAGCCCCCCTATCCGGCTCCATACATGTGTGATCTGGCGCCATTCTTTCAGAACCAGAATAAACTTCGCCTATAGTTCGTTCTCATATACCCTTCTGGCTCTTCTTCGGACCACATGGGCTTGCCTTCGCTTCCCACAGGCCTAAATGAGACCCAATCTCCGGTTCACCAGCTGTCCCTCCTTAGACCACTATAGTCGGTACTAACCACTGCAGACCAGGATCAGTCAACAAGACCTGAAGAACCTGCTTCATCATCATCAATTCCGACCACCGGACAGGCGCCCCAGTAACAACACGTGGTCATAATGTTATGGCTTATCGCTGTATGAAAGAATAACGTTTCTCCAGTAAATCCTGGCATTCGAGATCCACTTCCAAACATCAGTGAGACGAGTAAGACGAAGTGTCTCTTACCTACTTGGTCTTTAAAGATCTTGGAGATAACCACGGGAACCCGGTGCTCGGCGCCGCCCTGGAGAACCACAGCAGAACAGAACCAGAGAGAGAGAGCGTTTGTGGAGCGTGGCGAAACTTAGCCGCCGAAACAGCTCCTTGTATAAATACGAGTCAACAACAACAACAACAACAGCAACAAAAAGACCATTTCCCTCCCGCTCAGGCGCTTACTTTGATGCTGAGGCCCAGTCCGCCAGTCGCCTGTCTTCTCAGTACGACGGTTCTGTGCTTTAGAAAGTGGGAGTTTTTTTATTGGCAAAAAAAACCCAGAAAACACGGAGCAGCATTGGAACGGAACATTGTGGAGGCCCGGAATCCCCTCGGGCGCACTTACGTTTGAATGCGGCTGGGTTTCGCCGGTCCGGACCACGTCCAGCTTCTGGATGGTCAGCAGTTCTCTGCTGAGCTGCAGGCAGACGTCGTAGGTGTTGGTGCTCGCCTCGTCATACAGCAGAACTATCCCCGATTTGTTCTGTTGGAAAACGGAGAAGAGCGTTAGCATTTTTTTTTTTGGCCTAATCCTTGAGTTTCAGGTCGCGGGTTTAAAGGAACCAGGCTGGTTTAAAGGAACCAGGCGGGTTTAAAGGGAACCAGGCTGGTTTAAAGGGAACCAGGCTGGTTTAAAGGGAACCAGGCTGGTTTTGAGGACTGAAGTGAAGACGGGGATAAAAAAAAATATTTGAAACGCGCGGGGAGCGGAGGTTTCAGGGTCTTGTTCAAGAACCACCGCCATGTTGGGTCATGATGCGCGACCTCTGACATTTTGGGGATATTATTACAGAAATAGAGAACCTAGAATGGGCGATGAATTCAGTCATATATGTTTCATTCAGGAAAGACAGAGAAGGAAGAAAATGTTTATTCCAACAGATAATGTGATAATTACTCTATCAGAAGACATCTGAATGTCCCTGCCCCCATGGAGTCTGGGTACTGGTGGTGGCGGCTGATGAGTCTGCTGAGACGGATGGATGAAGAGGTTAATGTATATGTGAGGACTGGGTGGAGATGGGGAGGTGGAGGACGCATGAACCAGCAGCAAGAACTAGATGGAGAGAGAGAGTCATACTTAAAGAGACGGCAGCAGTTGATGACAATGATGATGATGATGATGATGGTCAATAAGACCAGGAATCAGATAATTGATGCCGAGCCGGTGTGAAAGGTGAGGACAATTGTGACCTGAGCGAGGGGGATAGTTCACCAAGAATGTCCTTTAGTCTGACGCGTGATTTCATTCTGGCTTCAAGCCGGACAACCTGAGGGACAATCCAGACCCCCGCAGCAAACGCGTCCCCCATGTTGCTCCGGTCCGATATTCTGAAAGTGCTGCATTGAAGTGGCGAGCTTTGAAGCACGCAATCAAAATCCAGACATAAAGGGATCCACTTTGTGAGATTGATGGATGTTCTGACATTTAAGCAAA
This sequence comes from Lophius piscatorius, assembly GCA_009660295.1. Classification (NCBI taxonomy): domain Eukaryota; kingdom Metazoa; phylum Chordata; class Actinopteri; order Lophiiformes; family Lophiidae; genus Lophius; species Lophius piscatorius. The sequence continues at coordinate 38,685 of VRLP01003095.1, forward strand.
CCGACAAAACAGCAGCATTTTTTTCTGAATAGAAAATCAACTACTAGCTCGAGAGAAAAGGGGGCGGGCCCGATTAAAGAGGCACCTTCACACGGAGGGAGTGTGAAAAAATAAGAACAGAAATATAACGCGCTCCAATTCACCAAAACAAACAACGGCCTTCGACGCAACTTCTGACTCGGACCACATGTGGTTCCCCCTGAGTGTGAGCTCTTTAAGCGCCACAAGGAACCACGCGGGTCCGATGTGTCGGTTATTGTGTCCGCCCACGGATTGGTTTGCTACTGCAGCGGTTCTCTCCTTCTAGGTTTCTCCATTTCTTGCATGCAGTGTTAGAAAAACTCCTCCTGCAGCACCGTTGATAACATGGACGACAACCGTAACCCGTTTATCTCTGCTTCACACCGGGGGCATCGAAGGGCGCCTCCCCTCCTCAGAGTCCGAACCCGAGGTTCTGGTGTTTGTTCCGTTGAGCGTGTTTGATCCTGTTTCATTTCATTCTGCAAACCGACTAAAGAGCTTTTCAGGATATACATAAGATATATATATACATAAACATACATATATATATACATATATATACTTATATACATATATACTTATATAGATATATATACTTATTAACATATATATATATACATGTATACATATACACTTATATACATATTTACACATGTACATTTATACATATATATATATACATAAAAACATATACATATATACACATATACACATATATACATGTATTTATGTATAACGATATATATACATATATACACAAACACATAGATATATAATATTGTTTCACATCAAAGGAATCATGAAACAGACGGAATCCTCTTGTTGGTCCGTTTTGCACCACAAAGACTTTCAGACTGAAACGTTTGCGGTCGAACTCTAGAACTGGGCCACTGTCATCAGACGGTCATCCAAAGGACAAGAATGAGACTCGTGTTCTGTTGTTCTGCCGTTCTTTAGAAGACGCCGGAGGAACAGCGGTGGACTGACCTTTTCAGGGATGATGTTTTCTTCAGGGGTCACGGTGGGAGGAGAAGGCGCCCATCATTAAGTGACTGAGGTCAACCCGTTCTCTTTTCACAGACTTTACAATGAACGTCATTCTCCGGCGCTGCCAGAGAGCGTGAATGAAACGCCTCGGGGACCCTGACTCATCGTTGATCCGGCACAAAAACAGGTCAGCGCCGACAAATCACAGCAACCTGTCTCTGGTTCTGAATCTCGCCGGGGACAGTTGGCTTGTCGTCCCGGAGGATAAGCGTTTACAGGAAATAGATGGATTCTTTTTTTAAATATATTATGTTTGATGTCAACCAATATTCAACGTCTGTCGAACAAACATTGAGTTTTGCCGACCAAAATCTAACAACTGTCAGAGTTTACTGTTCTACTAAAAGTAAGCAATTCTGATAATTGCCTTGAAGTCCAGTTCCAGATGTGTCGGTCTCACAATGTGGGAACATTTATATTCCAGTTTAAACTCTAAAGTCGAGGTGAAATCAGAGACTTTACAAATATCAAAGCTGAAAGACAAGTTCCGGTTCAGATTACTTTACATCTGTAGGTAGGTTAGGTTTGAGGGTAGATTGGACCGCACCCTCCACTGAAACGGACCATTCGGGACTAATGGCGGTCAGGGTCGGGTCCGCGACACGGACATCCCCAAACTGGTCTTGAGCCTTCTCCCTGGAACTCTCGTTCCCAGCTTGGAGGTTCAAGTTCAAGTTCCTTTGTCGTCATCGTAAAAACAGCGGTACAACGAAATTAGGAGTGCTACTCCTGAACAGACCATGATACATCAGAAACATCTGAACTGCAACGTGCAACATGAGGAAACCCTTTCCCCGATGTTGGACCCCGACCATTGTCGCCACGCGCTCCGGATACCCAACCGTCCAATGTCTCACATACCTCAGCGGTCCATACAAAGAGCCCAGGAGTCAGTGTCGCAAAAAACCCGTTCCTCTGATAACTCTTAACGTTGGATCACTCTGTTTGTGGGTCCGTGAGGAACACCGCTAGCTGCGAGAACCAACTATCATCGAGCCTTTGAGAAGCGCCTCGGCCATCAAAGCAGCATTTGGTTAGATCCAACGTAGCCCCCATAACCCCACCAGGAAAAAAGACAGAAAAAGCGGAAAGTGGAAACAGAAGAATGAATTCCACCTCCAAAAAACGCTGAGATGCCGATTCGTACAGGACTAACATCTACACACGACTCCATATATCCAAGCCATATCCTCCAATATAATACATATATGTAATTTTTGCTTTACAAATCCCAGGCATGGCGCGATCCCAGCAAAAAACGGTGAATCGGTTAATTATAGAAGTTCCAATTGTCCGCGATGAGCTTGTGCAATATTCTCTTTCCAAAACGTTCACAGAAATGTTGTTTTTAAACCTTCAGAGTAAAAAAGACAATCTCTGTTCTTTACAGGGAGACTTCCAAACCATGAGACCAAAGAAAACTCTAAAACTGATTCTTTAAAGCCCGATAGAATAAGGTCGCCACGGTTTCTATCCCCATGGAAGTCGTTTCATCTGACACCTCGTTGGACGCGGCTTCATCGCTTTCCTTCAAAGTTCAGACATCTATCATATTTGAGGTGTAATTATTTCCCGTCCGCACTGGTGATTCCTCTGCTGCTCAAAAATTAGGGTATGAATTCTGATTTTTGAAGGGGGGGATAAAAAAAAATGGTCGGCTGAACAGCATTAAGGCCATTCTTCATGTTAACCGCCGTCAAATTAATTTCCTTTGGCAGACGTGTCAGATCTTAAAGAACGCCGGTAGGTCTTACAGATTTACCGCATCTTAAAGTCCCTGTTGTGCTTCTTTAAATTCCTCATGGGAAAAATACGGCGGCAGCCAGACGCTTTGGTGAGGCAATTAAAAAAAACTAAGAAGAAAAATAGGATCTTACTTATTTTAGTTTGGTTGGATTTTTCGTGAGAAGTTCAGTGGACATGAAGGATATGTTGTGGCGGTTCAGAACGGGTTCTTAAAAAGAAAAGGTGGGAAAACATGTAGAAAATAGGAGATGCTGTCACCTCTAAAAATACCCACAAACACCCACATCCACACCGCTGATTTATCAGACCTGTGCATGAGTCCAAGCCTTCGGGACCATGAGGTATATTCTGGTAAACATGCGGCTGTTTTGCCGCATCATCATATTTCGGTCGGCTGAAAACACTGGAGGATAAAATAAGACGACCTCGTGGAACGATCGTACGCTAAACTTGTGCATTTTGATTGCAATTAATAAAAAGCTTACACACACACACACACACACACACACACACACACACACATGCGTGTATGTGTGTTAAGATTAGAATGTTGAGATCATCGGAGGTCCAGTATTTCTCTGCTGCGATTGTTGTTTTGTTGTTTTCATTGTCACTATTATTGCGGTTGTTCTCTTCCTCTCCCTTGTCCACTAACTACTTTCTGTTCTCTCCCTCCCTTTCTGGTTCTGTCCGCCTCGTCTTCCTCAATAATAAAGAAAAAGAAGATTATGCAACAGGAGCAGGGGAATATGATAGACTCCCTCCTTTGCAGAGCAAAATCTGTCTGGCACCGTAACGGACCCCTCACCTTCATTATGCATGCCGGGGTTCTCCGGTCAGGAAATCTGTCAACAAATCATGTTCCTCCTGCCGACTGGGGTCAGATTGATTCTTATTCTCCCGTAAAAATGTAGGAGCCAAACTGTGAGAGGGACTGAGGGTTCCAATCCAGCACAAAAACCCGAAAAAACAAATATATCCGGTAAAAGAAGCTTGAAAGAGGTTCTGTTGTTGTTTATGATGGTAATAATAATAATATATACTCTCTTAAACTTCTTATACACAGTACAACAGAGGAACCAGTTCTCGGTGTTTGGTCTATCCCAGAGGACACTCAAAACTTCTCCAAAGACCCAACGACATGAAGACGGTGGGGGCAGTTTGGGGGATGAAACTGACCGGGCTTCTCATCAGAACCGGGCCATGAGGTACTGTGAGGAGTTGTCCTGGTCTGACCAATCATGTTTTTGTTGTCTTGTTTTCTTCGATGCATTTACATTTCTCACTTGGGGGGGAAAAGAATCGATACCAGGATGCATCAGTGGCCTTACTTCTCCCAAACGGACCTACAGCTTCACGGATGTTCTGACCCGGTCGTCTAGCCGTCACAATGCGGTCCATGTTAGTTTTGATAAACAAATAGGTGAGACCAACACAGAAAACTGAAACAATGTAAAAGTGGACAAAACAAGTTTAAACTCTGAGGCCGGTCACATGACAGAACTTTTTCACTCCAAAACAAAAAGCCGTGCTTTCTCTTTAAGAGGAACAATCCTGAGGCGGTGAGACACGCAACAGGAACTAGTCCGCTCCCAAACCCAGAGCATTCCAGACCGTGTCGTTATCCCTACTTGAACTTCTAATGCAAACTGATGACATGGCTCTCCAGCAGCAGAATAACGCACCTAAAGCAATCAAGAATGTTTCTGGGACTACGGTTCGTTACCGGCGGCCCGACTGGAATATAATTATCACGCGCCGCCGCCCTCCGCGCTGTAAATCTCATCCTGTGCAGCTGACCAGATTTCATCTGACATCTCCGGTGTAGTCGCCTCAGCACTGTTTTTTCTTTTTTTATAACGGGTAGCAGCTTTCAGGAGGAATGTCACGGGTTCTTGGAGGAACGGCGCCTCCACATTGTGTCGCAAATTGTCTGAAGTGTCACTTCAGCCACTAATGGCGTTTGCGCCGAGGTATCACGGTGGCTCCGGTGGGAGTGGGGGCGTTTTTCTCGGTAGAAAAAGGTAAATCAGAGTGAGATCTTACTTGGCTCGGCGCCACTGAAGTGGAAAAAATTGCACAAGCCCGTTGGACCCAGCTAAATATTCTGTTAAAAGTCATTTATTGATTATTTGCCCCCCCACAGAGACACTTCTGTCCAGACCGCAACGCTTTCACCGGGCTCTGAATCAATACCCGACACTTTTACTATTCACACTTTTTAAAAGGTGAAGCGCAAGTAATTTAGGGGCATAAATGGAATTTTCCTAGAAAAGTGTTTATTAATAATAACGTCTTTACATGGACAGTAAATAAAATGTTGGTAAATTACAAAATAATTACTTTTGAAATCAAAAGTATCTCATAAATAAACACCTTTTTTAAAAAAAATCTCATTTCTGTAGAATTTACGGTAAAATTCCGTCAGCCATCGTCGCCAGAATTTCACCGTAAAAAATATGGTGACATTACGAAACGTTACCGAGAAGATTGTGAATTTTCACAAATAAAAAGAAAATACTGGAATACTGAACTTGTTGAACGGAATGCCGTCGAATAAAGGAAACGTAAAAACCCGACTCGTGAAACAAGTTGGGATTGATACTTATTTCACAGAAGATTCTACGGTGACTTTTTAGGCGACTAAGTGCAGCGCTTCCTGTCGAGCGACGAGATTCGATTATATAAACTAACGTTTAAACTAAAACTCCGGGTCAAAGCTAAGAAGTAAGAAAACATATATCATTGGTTCAGTCTTGTGTAGCGTTGTTGTGGAGGCTCCGCCTCTCGCCGTGGTGGGAAAGAAGGGCGGGGAGGGCAGATATTATAAGCACCATGAAAAACTATTCAGAAAAACAGTCAAAGAATTATTATTATTATTATTATTATTATTATTATTATTATTATTACAGAACATTTTGTTGCCTGTTTGTATTAAATCCGGTCATGTGACTAATCCAGATCTCCGTCTAACTAAAACACACCGTGTCGAGTTCAGACGACTTTAAATATTCATTCTTTCTCAGTCGCTTGAGGTGCTTGAGCTTAAATTGCATAATTCCCATTTATCCTTTGGACGCCATCGTGTGAAAACGGTTTTTCCTGAAGCCGGACGTCTTCTGCCTCCTTCAGCTCTCCTTCCAGATTAAAAGGGAGATGACGTTTTTGGGCTCACGCTGATAACCTTGAAAAAGGCCCACAACTGTCACTCACACACACACACACACACACACACACACACACACACACACACACACACACACACACACAGGCTAAGCACTGACAGGCAAGCGTTCGCCGGCAGCCATCACTCTTTCCCACAGCTTCCTGTCGTCCAGATCAATCATGAGCCTCAAACTCTCACATACAGAGTCGGAAGAGGAATGCTGGGAAATTTACTCGGCCTTGAGTTTGGCGGCGGTCAAACGCCTCCTCATGGATTTTGAACCGTTTCAGCTGTTATTCACAAGTCCGGACCTCCGGACCCGATCCAGACACGAGCACCGAGTCCAGCGTTCTGTTTCTACATCTTTATGTTATGTTTTACTAATATTAGGAAATGTTGTGTCTCAGAATCAGCCAGTAATAATGAAAAATGTTACTGTTTTTAGTGTAATAAATGCCATTTTGCATGTTTTCTCTCCTTAACTACCTGATAAATTTCCCCCTGTGGAGATTTATAACGTTTTATATCTATTTATTCCTGACACTGTTCTAGAATAAAGACCATTATGACTTTGAAATAAGAATAAAGAGTTTAATATTTCTGCATTTTATGATAAAATTTCTCTTTAAGTGAGCTTGAAATACTAAATTTGTTAATACTAAATATTTAGAATTTTTACAGCGTAAGAGACTTATCCCATATTTAGTTAGTTAGACCATATGAGGGCTCCACAGACGACTGACACATTTGAAAAAAGGACTTAAAACTTTCCTTTTTAGCAGAACCTATAACTTTAATGAACATTGCTGCTTTTTGGTCATGTTTTTATATAGTTATTATTATATTTTCTATTGATGCTTTTATCTGCTTTTACTTTGTAGCACTTTGAGATTTGATCCAAATGTAAAGTGCGTTATAAATTAAATGAGTAGCTGTATCCAAATGACGAGATTTCAGTGTGAGTCTCGGATCTGAGCATGCTGGGACTTTTCTGCTACAACAGATCTGTCTGTAACAAACTCTTATATTTAACTCAGCTGAGACTCGTGGAGTTAATACTTCCTCTCATCCAGCCGCTAATCCTCCGCATCAACATCACACTTCCTCAAGTGATCGGAGATTATTTCTCTACATCTTCAGTTTTTTCACTACCAGAGAACGTTTTTTTTTCTAGATTACTTGACGGCACAGTGAGCCCCTGAACGCATCAATCAAGGTTTGTTATGTTTTTTATGTTTCAAGGAAGTCAAATTTCATGCAAATCCGTCTTAATTTATGCGTTATTGCGATATGAAAACATCCAATAGTGCTCTATTTCACAATAGTAAAAAAAACAAACACGTTATTATGACGTCATTTCATGAGGTCATGATGTAATGTGACAAATTTTTTTGTATAAGATATGCCAAATCCTACATCTGGGGTAAATTTCATGCAAATATGTTTTAATTTAAGATTTATTGCAACAACAAACAAAAAAAAACTCTATTTTGAAATTATCAAAAAACTTTATTATGACATCATAGGATGAGGTCGTGACGTAATGTCAAACAAATATATTGTTACTGACAATTGATATGCAAAATCCTACCTCTGGGTCAAATTTCATGCAAATACGTCTTAATTTATGCGTTAAATGGAAAAAAATAAATAAATAAATAAAATCCAAAAGTGATCTATTTTGCAATTTTTCAAAAAAAACGTTATTTTGAGATAATTTCATGAGGTCATGATGTAATTTCAATCCATCCATAGGTTATTTTCATATGAATGCTAACAAACGAACCAACAAAGGTAAAATATGTAACTTACCGTTACAAAATTCCTACTTTTATGTCAAGCTGATCATTTGCATATTTTTAATTCTATCGCTCCACAAAAGGACAATTCAAAAGATTTCGACACTTTATCGCTCCATTAGCTTGTCCTCTTTCTTGAGGTGAGTTAAAAACATCCTTTTTATAAGAGTTGATTAATCTCCTCAGAAACCCAGAGCAGAGCTTAAAGCTTTTAAGCAAACGGTTAGAAAGAATCTGCCGTATTAATAGAAAACCAGCAGAAACGGATGGATGAGGGTAAAAAACTCATTCAGTCCGGCACATCATCTACAAACACGCACACACATTTAATGAGTTGCACAGAAGCGCGTCTTAGAAAGTGGCTCCAAACGTTTTGCCTCCATTATGCAGGTAAGAAGACGTGACGTTTCTCAGGTGGCTCGAAAGTAAAAGTTTAATTGAAAAAAAAAAAAAAAGGATGAGTGAGTCGGAAAGAATTCGTTTAAAAAAAAAAACGTCCCGGAGGAGGAGGAGCTGAGCACCATCCAGTGTGGCGGCGGGGGGGATTGGTTGGATCGGTGGGCAGGAGAGAGATAGTGGGAATGAGTCAGGGAGAGAGAGAGAGCACAGGAGTCACGGCGTTGTCGAGGTTGTCACGGCGACTCATCCTTCGCCGTCTTTGAGGACGTTTTGGAGAAAAAGGCGTTCACTTAATTCACTATAAGAGTTTTATTGATCCAAACGACCAAATCAGAATCTACGTGGTTGAGCGTCTGGTAGAAAGGGAAAAAAGTCATTTCTACATCTCAACAGGATGTGGGCGTGGCCACAAATTCATTTCACTCCTCCGTATGGAAAAAAGAAAAGGAGCTAGCCTATGAAGCTATGCTATCATATGAGCATATAGCAACTAGCCAATCCGCGGCGCTCCGACACCAACCACACGACATCGTCAATCAAAAGTAATCTGATACTAAGATTATGTAGAAAATGAAAAACGTTAAAAAAAAAACAGTAAAACTAAACCGTTTTAAAGTCGTTGACTTTCTGTTTTTATTCTATTCTATTTTATTCTATTTCTGTTTTACAAACCGTCAGAAGATCCGACACAGTTTAGGCAGAGAAGGACACAGAAGTGGAAGAAAAACAAGGAGAGTTAGATCCGTCTTCAAAATAAAATACAGAAAAGAATCAATACGACGTTTTTTTACAGCGTAACAAGTAAAACCAACCTGCCGGGAAAATACGAGGAAACTTTCAGGGGAAGGTTTCTGGAAATAAGACGTTATATTTAGAGAAAGGAGATCAAGGGTAACTTTCTTAATCCTCCGGGCAGCCGAACATCCGACGACGACAAAAGAGCGAAAGGAACCGCGAACGAACACGTCAATAATAATCATTTTATAAGAAAAGATGCCAGATAAAGAAAGTGAACAATAAAAGTAATTTTCCAGTCTTTAGAAATAAATACTATAAAAATATATAAGAAAAAAAGGATGAAAAAAATGGCCGCGAGAACAAAGGAAGCCGGTATTAAAGAGCTTTTTTTTTCACGCCTGCCAGAACGACACTCCGGAAAAGCTTTAAAATCGTGGGCCAGAACCACCCGGGCCTCCTTCAAAGTCCGGACCCGATACGGGTCAGTGAGTTCGTGCTGCACCTTTTAAAAATATCCTACAACTTTCTTTTTTCTTTATCTTTTTGCATCCAGCGTGAAAAACAAATGCCCAAATCCATAAGCGTCACTAGACCACTTCCTTAAAAAGACAAAAATATACATTAAATAATATATAACGTAGATAATTCTGTGTTTTCCTACATTTCCTTTCTTTTTTCTTTTTCTTTATTACCATTCACACATCCTCCTGCATGATTAACAAAAACCCAGCCTTGACAATCTACCTTCCCTGCATTAGGTAGATCGTTTGCCCGTGCAGCGGTAGCTCCTCTACAGACGCCGCCACCGTCTTTGTCAATAACCAGGGAGGTCAATAAAGCGGCGCGGCGCTCGCACAAATACGCTATTATGTCTCCCGCGGTCATCGCCGCTCAATCTTCCACTCAGAGCGCGTCCGCCGAGGGAATCGCAGCCACTCCGAGGATTTCCTCGCCGTTACATATTCATTGTTTGAACAGGCTTCGCCTGGCTGGAGCTCCTCCGCTCAAATAACAGCACGGCCCTCTGGGTAACTGTCACCGAAACCCATCCGACATGCGTGAGGTTATTCCGTAACAATTCCATAATCCGAGTGTCGGACATGAAATGAATCCAGGAAAAAAAAAAATCAGCCGGATTTTTTTTTATTTTTTTTTATATTAAACTTTAAAAAAAAATGAAATGAAAAAATTATGAATTCTGCCGGGTCACGCCGGTACCACAGGAGGAGTAGATCGGGTTGAATGTTGGTTTTGAGGGAATTAATCATTTCCAATCTTCTTTCCTTTGAAGGACGGATCTTTGATGGAAAAACAGATTTTTATTTATTTTTTCTTCCTTTTCTTTTTAAATGAATGAATTTATTTTCAGCCTCTTTTTTTTTTTTTTAAGGTGCTGAAGTCTGAAGTGGGAGGAAGAGTATCCACAAGGAAGCTGGTTTTAAACCTGGTGTGGAAACGAATGAGGACATTAAAATGCATCAGTTCGGCGCCGTGAGTCCAAATAAAAATGTTCTTGAAACGCCGCAGGTTTTAATAACGCTGTTTTTTTTTGTTGTTGTTGTTATTTGTTCAGGGAAGCTTCCGGGACGGTTCAAAGCTTCGGCGCCGCTTCTTTTGATGCGTCCAGATTTATGACGGTGCATAATCTCAAGATTAAAAAACACCGTCTTGTTCCCACCTCAATGACGGTTCTGGTTCTGGGTGAGTCGACTTGTCGATTGAACGTCGGACTCGTTGGTCAACTTTGTGCTTTAGAACATAAGTAGTGATGAATCTTCGGGCGTGTTTCTGGAGGGAGGGGCACGAATCCTTTCGGACCCATAAACCCGGCGCCGCTGCCGAGATGTTTGGATCTTTGCATGTAAAAATAAAAAGTCATTGGTTTCATCAGTTATTCCCTTCGCTGCTTCTCTTTGCTGGTTCTCCTTTGAACTCAGATGTTCTGATCATAATTCATACAGCAGCTGACCCAAAGAGGATCAGATCTGAAGAGATGGGATCAGCCATAACATTATAACCACTGACATGTGAGTTGTAAGACGTGGATCATCTTGTTACCACGGCAGCTGTCCGTGGGTCACGTGACGTCACATGCAGAACTTTTTGTTCTGAAGGTGCTGGGCTTCATTTTTTCCTGCAGGATGAATCCAATCTAAGGAGTTATTGATGCGAAGGGTGGGAAAGTTGTCCACTCCCACCGAAACGCTGCTATGGCAGAAAATGAGTAAAAAAAAAGTTTACGAAAATGGAATTTTTTTGCATCACAACCGGAAAACGACTTTTATTATACGACCTTTTATTCGTCACATCCAGTCAAACACAGAACAAGCAGGGAAAACGGTTTCTCTGTATTCGACCCATCAGGGGGGTTCTTTCTCAAGGACCCTCTGACCCGCAGACTACAAGGATCAAAGCGCAGCTCTCCGTATTCAGAGACCAGCGCTCCACCCGCTGAGCTGCAGCTGCCCCGTATTTAATGCTCTATGTACAGAATGTTCTTGGATGTTACCCGCACACGGACCGCATACCTAATTTCTGCTGCGGACCAGGTAACCCTTCATTCATGGAAATTTATTTTCCGTAGTAGCAGCGGCCGCCTCCAGCAGAATGATTTTCCCTGACTCCCTGCAGGAATGCTTCTCCTCTGTTAGAGGACCACAACAACCGGTTCTAGATGCGGACTTGACCTCCAGTTTCTCCAGAGCTCAGTCCAATCGGCATCTGTGGGATGTGCTGGACAAAAAAAAGGCCCAATCTCAGGACTACCAGGACTCTAAGGATCTGCTGCTAACGCCTCGGTTACCAGATACCACAGCACACCTTCAGACGTCTGCTGGAGTCCACTCCTGGTTATAATGTTATGGCTGATTGGTATATAAGGTAGCTGCTGTGAGGCTTTAATCCTGTCGGCGTCTCGCTGCTCCACTTAATTGCGTTCAGAATCCATAACGATGAATCTTCCACGTCTCTCTGACGGTTGCTCCTCGTGTCTGTTTGCTGCAGTCAGGAGCAGCTGCTCCTCAGAAACTTCAACTACACCGCGTTCTCCTCCCCAGTTGGATGTGTCTGGAAAAAGTCCAAAAGGGAGGCGTCCTGATCAGATCCACAAACCGCCTCCTTTGACTCGAAGCGGTTTTCCTCGGAGCTCCTCGTCTTACCTCCAAGGCTGAACCCGGCCCCCCTATGAAGGAAGTCCATTTCCTCCGCTCACATCCTTGTCCTCATTCGTTCAGACTCCATCCAGAGTTCATGATCAGAAGTGAGGTTTTGCACGTAGATGAGAGCTTTGCCTGGCGGTTCGGCGCCGCCTTCACCACAACAGACCGACACATCATCATCATTCCATTCACACTTTCTTTTTTTTTTCTTTTTTTTTACCCACAATGCTTTCCAGTGCAGAACTCTGCATGAACGCAATCGGGACATAAAACGGATTCTAAGACCACGGGGTCCATTGGTGGCAGAACGGGGGCCCTACGCGATAGGAGGCAGGTGGTTTTAATGTTGTGGCTGGTTGGTGTGTTATCCAGCAAATGAAAACTCTACCTTCCAACTTCTTGTTTCTTTTTTTCATGAAATTACAATATAACGTCTGATTGTTCGGTGTCCCCTTCAAACACCTGAGTCGCTGCGGGAAAAATGGAAACTTTTAGAAATAAACGTCTTTGGGTTTTTCTCCCTCCAACAGCAGTAATTTACTACAAATAGAAAATCATTGAAAAACATCGACTTTCAGACTCTGCTGGGGGATAATTACGCCACTGCGGCTCCTGCCAAGAGAGCTGTTGGGCGTCGGACCACGGGGGGCTGGAAACCTTATATTTCATGCATGTCACTTATCTGTATGCATTTATAAAAAAAAAAGAAAAAAGAACAGACTGACGTTTTGATTTTGATTTTCCGGTACTTTAACCACTTCCTCTTTAATCCCGTCGCCTGCGATGCAAATGCCGGGTTCTTCTTTGAATAATAACTCCGGCGCTGTAAACAGTTCAGAGTCGCTCTTCTTTAGCGTGTTCGCTCACCTGGTGTTGACGGAGGAAGACTTTTCTTCTCAGGACCGACGACGACCTCCGGCCCGTGATAAATTATTATATGTGCGGCAAATGTTTTCTGGTCGGAATTAAATCCTGGAATTATATTTGCAATGAGCGGAAAACAGTGTTTGTAAAAGAAGAAGAAATTATGGCCCAAGAACCTTTGGAGATAAAGCTCCCCCTAGTGTCAGAAATATACAACTGACATTTCCTAAAATCCATCCAGTTCTTCCTCACACTTATTAGCACTGTTATTTACGCCAGCCCTAACGAAGGCTAGTCACATCACCTTCTCTCTGACGGTCAAAGTGTTCGCTCGTCTGATTTCTTCGGATATTTTACATCTTATTTTGGCTCAAACTCACAGAAACAGATATTTTAGCACCTACTTTCAAAAAAAGCCCCAAAAAAACCTCTCCTGTAGTGGAATAAACACCTTCCGCTTGCTTTCATCGGCGCGGCCCGCTGGCAGAGGCAGACAGGAAACGTTCCCTCAGAATGAGGCAAAATTATAAAAACTACACCTTCATGTATTTCCTGGCCTATTTTCTTATTTCTATCATCTTCCTCTTCCTCGCTCAATGAAACGAGTCCCTTAGATTGGATTATAATGGCCTTGTTTATTCCACACGGTGGAATGGTTGCATTTAGAGCCGCTGGCATCGACGGATATTCCCGCGGGTGATTTTCCGTCGACGGTCAAAAGTCAACTTAAAATCGTCGTTCTTGAGATTTGTAATAAAATCCAAATATCTAAAAGCGTGGAATCTTTAACTTTTGCATCCTTCAACTCTGACTGGAGTCTAAAGAGAGAGAAAGAACCTCCAGGCTCAGGAACAGCTTCTGCACTGTAAAAAAAGAATTCTAATAAAAAAAACTTTTTTAATTGAATTTTACCGTAAAAGATACAGTGACCATTTAAAATACATTACGGTAAAATATTCAATGTATTTTATCCATAGTTTGAGACTATAAGGCTTGGAAACTACTTATTTTCATAGTATAGTTGTTGTTTTTTTAGTGACAACATAAGTGCTCTGTAAAAAATGAATTTTTTAAAAAATATAAAAACTTTTGCTAAAATATGGAAAATATCAGATTTTACTGGTTTGAACATTTTAATTTACAGTAAAAACATTTAACCATTTAGCAACAACGTCTTATAACAAAGGTTTATAGCACATCTGTCGTTATCTGGTCATTTACGGTAATATCTTTAACACTGGCTAGCAATGCTGTTGCTGGTATTTTCCCGTCAATTATGTGAAATTGTCTTTACATTGAACCCGGATGTTGTTTAAAATGCTCCAAACTGCTGCTGAACCAAACTTTTGATGAACTGCTGTACATTTTATAGTGTATATTGTATAACGGGTTTTAATTAACTAACCCAAGGAGGTTCTGTTTTTACCTTCTATGTCGGTTTGTCTGTTTTGCCTGTTTATTAGAAAGATTACGGTAAAACTAATGGACCAGTTTTCATGACATTTTTACCAGGATGTAGGTTCTGGAATATTTTAGAGATGAAATCAGAAATATAAGTTTCACTTTTTAATACAAGAATAAAAATGGTTGTTTTTCCAATGTATTTTCTATTACTCGGGTTTCAATAATAACAGTTTTTAAGATGAAGGTTTTATTTTTTGACTGAATGTTCTATCTCATCTATTCTCTAGTTCTTTATTGACTCTTTCAGAAAAACCTGATTCTTTTCCACGCACTCACATTTCTAGAACGTGAGTAAAGAATCTTTTGATCAATTTACCCTACATGGGCTCTGGGTCCAACTTGGCTGGCGCCTCTTGCTCAGAACCGGTGCGGGTCCAGGAGGCTCCGTTACATATAAAGCAAAAATGTCGTACATGATTTATTGCACGAGTGAAGGTTGTTGTCGGTAGAATGAATAATTTGTTTGATAGCTTCTGGAAAAGAAACAACAACCCAGCTTTCAGCACCAGCAGCTGTCCGCTCACGGATCTCAGCGGATCCGGTTCGCTTTTTTCCCGTTAACAATCGCCTCTAAGCAGAAATGCTGAATATTAAAAAAACGGTTTAATTGACTTCAATTTGCATAATTTGTTCAACTTATCATAATTGAATTATTGTGCGGAATGAAAGCCCCCCGTCCCCCTGCGGTGGACAGTTTGGTGAGCAGCCAGCTGTGGACGCACATCTGTCCTCAGAGGATCTACAATATAATTCAGGAAGACGTCCCGGAATAATAAACAGTTGCTGAAGGAACTCCGCTGAACTCGTCACTGTCTGTCAGCGCTGCGTGTTCCCCCATCCCGCCCCGCCCACTCACACTCGTGCTGAGTCATCAGCCGTCGTCGCCAGCTGACCAACTACACGTGTGTGCTGCAGCAAAACCGGCTCAGTGAGTAAAAACAAACATCAGTGGGCGGTTTCCTCTGAGGGGGCCGGGCAGATAAAAAAAAGGGACCTGATGATGATGATGATGATGATGAAGATAGCGCAGAGGCATCACAGGCTGAAGCTGTAATCAATCAGGAGTATGACCGCTCATACTTACGATATGGTTCTAGTGAGAGAAAACCCTTCTGGATCGGGAAGCCCGGCTTTAAACCCCGATGATACACTGTAAAAGATTCTACCTGTCAAATTTACCTGCAGCTACAGTTGCTAAGGTGATATTTTACAGTGTCTTCATCTTCGTCTTTCCGCTGTTCCCTTAACAGGTCGCCACTGAGGTTACCTTTTTTCCATCCATAGATTGAACCGGTACCCTTTTGGCCAACAGTACCAGTAATAGTATTTATTACCCAGAATCCCCAGTGGATCCCGTTTGGAAATCAGTTTCGTGTTCCGCATATTGATGTGGGAACACAGGATGTATCCGGGCTTGGTACCGGCACCAGAAGTACACCGACTTGTTAACCCTTCCTGGCTGATATTTAACAGTATATGTACTATATAACTGTAAAAAATAAATCAATAGTACTTTACTTATTATAGGTTTTACAGTAAAATACTGTAACAATGCCTGTTTAAATTACAGTAGTAGACTTACTGTAATCAAGAACAGTACATTACTGTAAAAAAATATTACCAATACTGTACTGTAAATAATATAGGGCAAAAAATCCACAAGTCGCCAACATGATACTTTAATTTTACAGTATTTGTATTGTAATCAAAAATGACAGTATATTACTGTAAAAATAATGTACGTACTGTACTTGTAGTAACAGAAAGAAGTCCTCTTAAATTACAGTAAAAAGAGCAGCATTGTCGCTGCAAATGAAAATCCTTCTTCACCAAGTGGGCGGAGCCTGTATATCGCCATAAAAAAAATCTATTGACTTTGAGTGGGAACTTCTAAGAGCTGTAAAAAAATCGGTAAAACTCCGGCGTTCACTCCAAACACAGCATGAATCCTCCCTCTTCTCTCGCCGCCTCACTCCTGCAACCCTCAGCCTGAAACGTTTGAGTTAAACGCAGTAAAGCGTAAGAAAAGACGCGAGAGGGAGGATCAACACAACGTCTCCGTCTGCTGCTTTTCCTCCTGACCGAAGTAAACACAGCTGCCGCTTCGGATTCGCTGTGAAAGTCACAGATACGTCTGAAAAGCAAACACCGAGTCTGAGTTCACAACATCATCCAGAGATGAAAACGATCATTTTACCAAACCTCCAACAAACGCTGAGAAATAATGAAACAAGAATGGAACGGAAAACGTTTTAATACAGATTTTCACTCCCCTAAATGCATAAATGTACCTTTATGTATTCATATATACCTTTAACCACCATCGGATGGGTACATAATGATCTTCAACAGGATTATAAGGTCACATTTTTACTTTTTTCATACCTTAACATTCACAAATTTTGCCTAAAATTTGATTAAAAAATAAATTTAAAAAAATGACCCATTAATTCATATGATTTTTTTTATTTTTTATTTGAACAAAATCCGTTTAACATTTAAGAAGAACGTTTTTAAAGACATATTAAAGTCCTAATATTGTTCGGCTTGTAACTAACCCGAATAAGTTCCACGGCAAAAAGCTGCGACAAAATTCATTGTTTTTTTGTCATATTTCACTTTAAAAAATACAAAAACAATTATCTGCATTTATCCAAATCAAGAATTCTTTAATTATATGTATGTACCTTTTACCATCAGCAAGGATTTTGTGGCTTGGAATTTGGATAAAAAAGGTTGACAGGTATCACTTTGGGGGCCACTTATGTTCCTCAAAATCTACATTTTGGAAGAAAAAAAGAGTCCCCTATTTCTGGACATGTGACATTTAAAACCTCTCAGCACCGACAGGCTTTCATAAAAAAAACATCGTGTGAAATTTGAACTCCATTTAAAGAAAATTTAAAGTGGGGGGGGCTTCTTTGCCCACGGCCCTCCAGACTCTAGAATCGCCCCTGTCCATGAAAAATGAGCATTTAGGATCATTTATATTTATATTACATTAATATAATGTCAAATCAAACGTCCACAGTTGTAGTTTAACCAAAAATATAATCTTTAAACTTACAGATCATAGACATCACATTATTTATAGTTTAGCCTATTTCATTGAATATTTCAAAAAGACGTTTTAGTCTTTAAAATCAATAAAAGTGTCGTTTGTTTTTAAAGACAGTCCGGACTTTTAAACTGTATACAGAAAAAGCGGATTATGGCGGAAATGAACCCGGTTGATCTTCTCTGATGGCGGGAATAAGGGGCTCCACTCACCGAAGTTGGAAGCAGGAGGTTGGCGGGTCGCTCCAGCTCGTGCTGCCGTCGCCCGGTCACGTTCATCTCCCATCAGAACCTCTCAGAGGAGACTTTCTGGACTCACTAATCCACCACAGGACCGGATGTCTTATTCCCCTTCAACGGCGGCGGAGAAAGCATGTCGTTAAAAAGCTCCCGAGCTCACAGCGTTCCGTCCGTTCCTCCGCGGATCAGCCCGGACTGAGCGGCTCCGGCTCCGCTGCTCATCACTGTGCCTGTCTCTCCACCTGCTCCCGGTCCTCCAGTTAACCGCTGGTGCGTCAGAGCGCAGGACTTTAACCCATTCGTCGGTGTTCGAGTCCCCAAAACATGCGCGCATGTAATCGGGATTAAAAACTCGGGTTCTCCTCACTGATTAGTGTGATACACTATAAAAAAAATAAAAATTAAAAAAAATGTTTTTAAATCTTAAAAATAATTACCACCTCTTTATTAAACTGATTACAAAAAAACGTTTTATGGGTTGCACTCATTGTTCTTTTCATGAGTTTGTTCATTCTTTTTCTGCACTTAAGAAAAATAATTAATGGAATTTTGTTGAATTCAGATTTGAATTTCCACCAAACTGAGTTGTTGGATATAATATAATAACTTTCTGAAAAACAACAAACCTTTGTGATGTAAACATGACTGGATTGAGTAAATGCAACATATATCTTTAAGTAAATGTTATTTGTTTGTCTTGACTGTGATTGGCAGCTGGGGTGGGCTCCGGCCCCCCCTGGACACCGGGCAGGATTAACGGTTACAGAGAATGAATAAATCATGGGATCACGACTTTCCCAAAAAACTTTTAATTTCCATCAAACTTAGACTGAACTTTGGGACCTCGAACAGGAAATTGCTTTTATCGAGTAAAGCACACTGTAAAAAAAAAAAAAAATCAGTATAATTTGCCATAATCACACTGTAAAACATGGTGACCATGTACAAGAAATTATGTCTATTATAAACAGGTACACTGTAAAATCTAGGACAAGGACTTTAAATAAAATGACAGTATATTTTTAAAAAATGACCTTTAAATCAACTGTATT
The DNA here is from genome assembly GCA_009660295.1 of Lophius piscatorius. NCBI lineage: Eukaryota > Metazoa > Chordata > Actinopteri > Lophiiformes > Lophiidae > Lophius > Lophius piscatorius. Next base: position 57,436 of record VRLP01003095.1, read on the forward strand.
TCACAAATTCAGACATTGTTTTTCTAACGTCTCGTTTCTGCAGAAATGAAGGGACGATCTGGCCAAATGATTTAAGTTTTTATTTTTATCCTGAATTTTAATGTGCATATTAGCAAAATATACTAATTTAGACGGATGAGACTTTAACAGTAATGTTAATTATTCTAATATTTTATCAGCACTTGCATTTTCAAAATGTAGAATTCAGTTTTCAAGCTATTCCTGACTGTAAAAAAAAAGATAAAGTTATCTACTGCTACTGTCTCCGAACTTTATCGTCTCTTACTGCAGCCGTTTGACGGGTTTTTACCGTTATTTTAACGTACAATTTTTACGGTGTACTTTTTTTTTTTGATCGATTGTTAGCCATTTTCAGAATTTTTATTGTTTTACGATATTTGATTAAAACTTACTGAACCGTCCGTTAATCTGTCGTGACTCTTGTGATATTTTGAAAATTTTAAATTTTTTGTTTATTCAGCATTTTTGAAATATTCGGACTTTCTCAAGAATCGGTCAGATTCCACTCGACCGTCCCTCGTTCACCTTCTCACCTCTCAGCTTTTAGGATATCTTCAGAAATAATTACACATCGCGTCTCGCTTGGCCTTTTTAAAATCACTTTATATTTGGTATCAGACGTTCTCAACAACAGATTACTCACACATAGTAACAGATTACTCACACATACCAACAGATTACTCACACATAGTAATAGATTACTCACACATACTAACAGATTACTCACACATTGTAACAGATTACTCACACATAGTAACAGATTACTCACACATTGTAACAGATTACTCACACACTGTAACGGATTACTCACACATAGTAACAGATGACTCACACATAGTAACAGATTACTCACACATACTAACAGATTACTCACACATAGTAACAGATTACTCACACATAGTAACAGATTACTCACACATAGTAACAGATGACTCACACATAGTAACAGATTACTAACACATAGTAACAGATGACTCACACATAGTAACAGATTACTAACACATAGTAACAGATGACTCACACATAGTAATAGATTACTAACACATACTAACAGATTACTCACACATACTAACATATGTCTCACATATAGTAATAGATTACTAACACATAGTAACAGATTACTCACACATAGTAACAGATTACTCACACATAGTAACAGATTACTCACATAGTAACAGATGACTCACACATAGTAATAGATTACTAACACATAGTAACAGATTACTCACACATAGTGACAGATTACTCACACATAGTAACAGATGACTCACACATAGTAACAGATTACTCACAGATAGTAATAGATTACTCACACATAGTAGCAGATTACTCACACATAGTAACCGGTACAATGTTACTCACACCTAGAATTGATTATTTTAGGTCATACCTGTCCACACACACCAAAGTGATTCAGATACATCTGATGATTGTTGAGATATTTTAATGCTACGCTGCTGTGAATATAAATAAGGTAATAGTTTTAGGATAATAGTGAGAATGTTTTTCTCATACCTTTCTGTATGTCTTCCAGGCAGCAGAAAGACGGTGTACCGCAGTGGCCCAAAAAGACCCAGAGTTCCATGGTCTGCAGGATTTTGTTTTCAAAAGGAGTGTAAAAAAAGAACAGCTCATCTTAATTTGATTCATTCACTTTGGCGTCTTCGACCCAGAGAGAGTTTGTTCTCTTCAGCCGGCTCTGTTTGGAACGAGGATGGATTATTGGACAAAATGCTGCAGTCTTCTCAAATTTGACCCGTCGTGCTGCCTCTGATTCCAGTTTCCTTCTCACGAGTTTATGGAAGAGGATTAGTGCCACGTATGACTTTAATATTAGAATAAACTCAGAACTCTGACATTATTTTCAGAATTCTGACATTATTCTTGGAATTCTGTCTTTAATCTCGGAATTCTGACTTTATTTGTCAAAATTTGACCTTATTTTCAGAAAAAACTCAGAACTCTGACTTTATTCTTGAAATTCTGACATTATTCTTGGAATTCTGACTTTAATCTCAGAATGTTTCTTCATTTTCAGAATTCTTACTTTAAACACGGAATTCTGTCTTTATTCTTGGAATTCTGACTTTAAACTCAGAACTTTGACATTATTCATAGAACTCTGACTTCATTCTCACAATTCTGAATTTAAAAACAGAATTCCTACTTAGTAAAAAAATTCTCAGAGTAGGGCCACATGATTATAGTTTTGGACTTTTGATTTTTAAGTCAGAATTCTGAGATTCAAGTCAAATTTCCGACAATAAAGCCAGAATTAAAATGTTTTTAAAAAAAAAAATAAAAAAAAATCCACATATGGCCCTAATCCTCTTCCATACAGATTACCAGGCTGAAGCGACAGGAATCTGCTATTTTCATGCCGGTGTGAACAGAAACCTCACATCTGATGAGGCTCACTTAAACATAAGTTTTACATTTCCGTGTTCATTCCTGTCACCGAGTTCCTGCCTGACGTCTATTATTTACGATGTGAAACTTTTACCAGGCGACAGCAAGAGGTCCGTTTTCCCAAATGCGTGTTATCCTACAGGAGTAAATCCTGAATAGATGAGGCTTGAAGATGATCCTCGGCGACGTCGGCCCAACATCTGGTTTGGGCTCTGCTGTTTCGGACAGAAATAGACGCCTCCTCTGTGTCCGAGCATCAATCGGTTATTATTCACACTCTGTCTCTCCGCCCCGCCAGTCGACGCTCTACATCTCATCTCTTGCATTTTTAACTTCTCTGAGGCTTTTGAAAAGCTCGTGTCAAAGCTTCAAAGTCGGCGCCTCGCTGTCATCTCATAGCTAATAATGCTGCCCTTCTCCTGGCTGAGACTCTTTCTGGGTTTATTGCTTATTGAAAATAATATTTCACCTCAAACGTCGCTCAGCGGTTCCCTCCGGGTTTTCTCACACGGAGGCCATCATTCACCGGCTGCTTTGGATTCTGCTGGATTTTTTTTTTTTTACAGTATTTGTTCCCGGCCCTCGCGGCTCAGACTGATGATGTTCGGTTAAACTTTAAAAAAAAAAAAAAAAAAAAAAAAAAAAAACGAAAAGTAAGACTACCCTGGTACTGTTTCAAGACTACACTGTAAAAAAAAAAAGAAGGAGAAGAATAGTTTGTTCACTGGTAACACACATTTAAAATTTAAGTTGAAAAAACTTAATCCAATTGAGTAGAAATCCTTTTATTTTTATTTTTATTTTTTATCACCAACAATTCTCTTTTTACAGTGTGTAATATGCTTTAGGAATAAAATAATGTCAGACTTGTGCAAACATTTTCTTAACAAATACCTTTATATACCGTTGTTTTGAAAGTCAAACCGTGAAGAATTCACTTTTTCATGCTAAATAGGCACATTAAAAAGAAAAATGACCTCAGCTACACTATAAAAAGATATTAGAAAAGATTTGAAATGGTAACACTCAATTGAATTAAATAGGTACAACTTAAATCAATAAGTTAATAAAACTACTTTGAGTTTAGGTTACTAGCTGTAGTATTTACTTTACTCATCAACAAATATATTTTTACAGTGCATGATTATACCCCCAAAAAACATAAAAGAGTCAAACTCCAGCCTTGGAAATTTTAGACTCAAAAATATTTGATTTAATCATGTGTTAGCAGTGATTTTATTTTACAGTGTAGGCCTGACTTGACCCATATTGACTCAACCTCACTATTTCTATAAAGTCAGCAGTCTGCTCTAGGATCAGATCCCACAGTGACTCAATACTGTAAAATATGACTCATACAAGATAGATCTCCTCGAGTCGATTGGGACTAAATCGAACCAACGGTTAGGAAGTTATGACTCCTAAACTGTGATTGTAGACATAAAACTCCCCCTGGTGGTGGATATATGGCATTTCTCCTCTCCCAAAAGAAATCAGGTTCTTCCTCACGCAAAAGTTTATTTTTGTTCATTCAACATGATCCAAAGATGATCCGGTACCAGAGCCCGGTTCAGCCCTCACCTTAAGACGGAAGAGTCATAGTCTTATTTAAAGAGTCCTTGTCTTATTTAAAGAGTCATACTCTTTTATTTAAAGAGTTGTAGTCTTATTTAGAGAGTCCTAGTGTAATTTAAAGACTCATGGTATTATTTAAAGAGTCAGTATTTTATTTTAAGAGTCTTAGTCTTTTATTTACAGAGTCATAGTCTTTTATTTAAAGAATCGTAGTCTTATTCAAAGAGTCCTCGTCTAATTTAAAGACTCATGGTATTATTTAAAGAGTCATAGTCTTATTTAAAGACTCAGTCTTATTTGAAGAGTCCTAGTGTAATTTTAAAGACTCGTAGTATCATTTAAAGAGTCATAGTCTTATTTAAAGACTAAAAGTCTTATGTAAAGAGTCAGTCTATTATTTAAAGAGTCTTAGTCTTTTCTTTAAAGAGTCATTCCCTGCCATGTTGGCAGGGAATTATTTTTTTTTCTCGTTTCTCTGTTTCTGGTGAAATTGGAAATGGAAAATTGAGAGAAATTATTGACATAAACAAAATGAAACAACAACTTGGTCTTTTATACCTGCTAAGGAAAGATTTTGTCCGCGAATGAAAAATCGTACGTACTGAAATCAGGTGTCGCCATGGCGACGCGGAAACAACGGGACACTGAGACGCTATAAAAGCTTTTTCTGCCTATAAATAAAACACTGACAGAAATGAAATCTAATGTGTTTATCAATAATGAAATAGTGCATTTTCTCCAAAACTCAAAAAAATGTAAGACAGTTGAGAGAGATTTTTAATATTTGTTGTAACAACGGGGATTTGATCATGAATAAATCCCTGGTGTGGCGAAACATAGAAATTGCACGTGTAGAAAGTATAATTGAGATTAGATCAGCACGTTTGCAGATGATGTCATTCTGTTTATTTCAGCCCCGAATGTGAAGCACCCCCCAAAATCTGAGGCCAGGTAAAGGTGGAATCCTTCCTAATGTCATGGCTGGTCACATACATGATCAGCCATAACATTATAACCACTGACAGGTGAAGTCCGAATAACATTGATTCTCTCGCTAGCATTTCTCAGTGGGTGGGACATTTTCCATGCGGAGAAAAGATGGCGTGTTGAGTCTTCCCGGTGGTTATGGTACCTACTAGGACGGTCACAGGAACAACAAATGGCGACCCGACAGCATCACAGAGCCGTCCTAGCAGGAAAAGGGGCACCAACGCAATATCAGGCAGGTGGTTTTAATGTTGTGGCTGATCCCGGTGGAACAAATCCTTTAGAGAGGACTGTGTTCCCAGGACATGGTGGGCGTTCCGACAGAACCAGCATATTTAAGCCGGCCGGCGTTAGAGAGCTGCGGTCGACGTTCCCGGCGAGGAGCTTCAAACAACATGGCGGTCAGCGAGGTCGCCACCAAGTGTGCGAAGACTCTAATCAGTTTCACGGCTGGACCGGAGCGGACGCTCACGGCGGCCTCTCCTCTCAGCCCCTCGCTCATTTTGTTACACCAAATTATTTAATCAAGGTGGAGCTGATGAAGTGGAACAAGCAATTAGAAACTCAATCAAAGAGACGCTCAAACCTTTTTCTGCCGGTTTGTGTTCAGGCGTTCCGCCGCCGCCGCTCGTCCTGACGGCGGCCCGCGGGTTTGCCGCCGGTTGTTTATCGTTCCACACATTGGCACGTTATTTGTGGGGGGCTTAAACGACAGCCCCTTAAAAGGTTTCTCTGGGAGGAACGTGTCTCTGTTTTTAATCCTCCTGACATGAAAGGATCTAGTTTGACAGATTTTCTTTATCTTTATCTGAACTGGACTTTCTGGCTTCACCAAAGTTTAAACTCTTATAAGTCGGTGTTTATTCCATCCTTTGATGTCCTGACCGAGAAAGAAAAAGAAATATGGAAAAATTGGATCTGTGATGTACCTAAGGAGGCGGGTTCTACCGTACGCCGGTCCCTCACCGCTCCATGTCCATAAAAGTCTCGGTGGAGAAGGTCCGATTTACGGCTTGATAGCAGACCAGGAAGTACCGGAGCAGCAAATATAAATTGTTCAACATCTCTGGCCACCTCATGACTTTTTAATGCTCCGGTTCTGTTCCTGTTCTATAATTCAGCAGCGGGACGGTTTACTGTGGCGAGGAGCCGATGTGTCGTTGAGGAGGTGTTGCAGGCCGGCCTGGCTGTTGACTCCATCTACTGGTCACCTCCACCTTCATGGAGGTGAATGCAGACATCTCCAGCTCCGTGGAGCGAGGGAGGTGGAAAAAAAAAACTGAGCTGTCGGGGGGGGGGGGTTCCTCGAACGACGGTGCTGTCATCTGACGGCTGACATCACAGAGGGGAGCAGCCGCCGACGCCAAAACATCAAAAATGTACGACCACGCCTCGGAACCAGAGGCTGAGAGAGAGAGATCAGCAGCGGCGGTGGGCGTCCTACGGTCAGAGAGAGAGTCCCCCCCCCCTGCCCCCGTAGATTTCTTATTATTGATCCAGAAAGACAAGAAGAGAATAATCGCCTCGAGGAGGAACACAGCGGTCCAGAGGTGCAGCAGAAAATATGTTAACATTTTTTAAATTAATACAAATTTGCAGGCGGTGAAATATTTTTGCCGCAGGCAAAAAGGTCCAAACTGCTTTAAAGCAACGAAAAAAGCCCGAAACGTCGTTGATGCTCTGACAGAATGTGGACATACGGTCGCAGATGCTAACGTTAGCAGCAACAGTTAGCGTTAACAGGAGTTCTGGGTGGAGACCAAAAGAATGAGGTCGAGGGTACAAGCAGCTGGAATGAGCTTCCTTCAAAGGGGGGGCTGGGCTCAGCTTCAGAGATAAGGGGAGGAACCCAGAACTCTTTGCGTTGAGAGGAACCAGTTGAGGCGGTTCATCATACATTCAGGACCAATCCCCCTGGAGGTTTTTCAGGCAGGTCCAACTGCGAGGAGAGACCCAGAACTCTCCAGAGGGACTGTAATCAAATCCGGCCAGGTACCGCCTCGGGATACCGGGCCAGTAAGATGAGCTGGAGGGTGTTGCTGGGGAGAGGGATGTCAGGAAATCTCTCCTCAGCCTGATCCCGCTGAGACCCGACTCAAAAATGGACAATGTTGTAAAAACGGTGTTGCGTTTTTTTAAGTCTTTTAATTCTAAATCACATTTCCAGCAAATATTTATGAACAGTCAGATTTAATTTTCCTTTATTTACTATTTTATGATCAATAAAATGTCCAAATATTAAATCTAAATCTAAATGTAAACGATTTAGTTGGAAATGTTTCTGCATCTAGTTTATTGTTGTTAATATTACATTTACATTCTATATTACTAAGTTTCCATTTCTGTAACTTATATAAAAGATATATTTGTATAACGACAATAAAGCCGGTTCTGAATTTGAATATATTGATTTAATATTTACTTTAAGTGTTTTTTAAAAAATTTATTTTAGAATATCTTTTACGGCACGAGGGGAGAAAAGTGCGTACCGTAAACGGGGCTTTGATCTTTGGGCCCCGTCTCTGAGACACTTGGACCCGCTCCGATGTGTCGGGCCCTCCTGGACATCTTGGAAATTCACGCTGGCATTTTGAGCTCACATTCATCGGGGTCCAGGTTGTTTTTCCGATTCTGGGTCCAGTTTGTACACAATTTGTACCCTCCTCCGATGCTTCGTACCCGGCTGCCTTTCCACATGTTCCCTTGAACACAATATATCTACCTTCCATGATCCGGCACCTTGCTGGCTAATAATGCCAGTTGCGCTCAATCTGAACTCGGGCCACGACCGATCCGGTTTGGAAATTAGTTTTGCGTTCCACATATTGAATTGCACTCCCCGTCAATCCGGGCTTGGACCCGGCACCAGAAGTAAACTGGTTCGTGACCCCTCTGTGGGTTCATGAGTAAAACCTCTGGACCGGAGATTAGTGGAATGTTCCTTTAATATCAAATCAAAACCAAAATAACGGATTTGAGTTTCATTTAAAATCGAATGGCAACATTTTTATTAAATTAGGAAAATCAGCACATTTAAGAAAATTATTTATATACACTTGTTCTACCGTGTGGATTTTTAAAAAAGACAAAAATAAGCTTGACACACCAAGCTATTACACATTAGACATTTCACATCATTCTCATGACCGCGTGGATGAGGTGCCGCAACCGGAATTATTTGTTCACGTCAAAAAAAAAAAAAAAAAAAAAAAAAGTTGAGAGAACACCGTCGCTTCAAACTACGCTGTAAAAATAAATAAAGGCGTATCTACCGCGTGTTCCATGGGAAACAGAGAAAAAGGCAATGGTTTAAGAAATCATTTCTCAGGAAATATCAGTAAGCCTTAAAATAAACTTTCATTGAGCCATTTCATTTACGACAGGTAGAAGAGGCGGGGCTTAACCGTTACGGCCGTCACGTGACGCTGACATTTGCTACTTTGTTCAAAATATACAAAATAAAAAATAAAAAAAATAAGCTAACAGGTGCAAAACGCTTCAGTCAGAGCTTCATCGCTGAAATTTCACAGGTTTCACTCCAGCAGGTGACGTCTGACAGGTGTGTTGTACAGTAGTGGCCGAGGTCATCCAGTAATCCAGTAATAGATTACCTCTGCACAGCTTGGATTACAGTAGTAATGGAGTTTCTCAGTGGTCCTCTTTGTCCCGGCCTTTCTTCTCCTTCTCGTCCTGCAGGGCGGTGCCCAGCTTCTTGATCAGCACCGACAGCACCTTGTCCAGCGGGTCCATCACGCCCCTCTGCAGCCACTTGGGAATGGTGGTCCTGGCGTGGTGGAAGCCCAGTTTCTGCAGGATGTAGTCCACGCCCACCGGGTCGATCTTACGGCCCGTCCAGGAAATTAGCCTGGAGGGAGGAGACCCGGTTATCAGAGCAGAAACTCACTGTTATGACCCGGTCCATCGCATCCCGGATGAGACCTACGCTGAACGGCCACCAATCCCCTGCGTTGTACACACAATTGGATTTACCTCGTCGGATTCAGTAACATATTAAAGGGTTGTTCTGGTTCCTTTCAAGATTACGTAACAAGAAAGAACCGCCGAAAGACAAAGAAGAAGAAGAGGAAGAAGAAGAAGAATAAGAGGAAGAAGAAGCACTAGAATAAAATCAGTTGTTTGCCCAGCCCACTAGATGGCGCTGTAGGTGCCGTGTTCCGCTGAGGGCAGCAAAGATGATGGTTAGCGTGATATCCGCGATTAAAAACAGGGGGGGTGGGTGGGGCGCCGTGGAGCGGGTCTGACCTGAGGGTGGGCTCCAGGTGCCAGGTGTTGCACATGAACTCCCTCCAGTCCACGGTGGTGTAGTTGATGCCGTCGTCCTTGTCCTTGTCGCCGGAGCTCTCGTCTTGCAGCGCCGTCGGGCTCTTCTGTCCGGGCCGCGTGGCGAACATCCGAGGCGTGTAAAGAGCTGAGGGCGATGGGAAAACGAGATCGTTACGCCTCTGACCACGTCGGGTCGTTTAACGCATTAAACAATACAATCCACACAGTTAAGGACAGAGTCAGGAGGAGCGTAATGGACTTTCATTAGGGTCCCTGAATGCACCGTCCCACCGTCTCCGGCTCATCTGTCCTCATTTAAAAATCAGTCAGGTTTAATCCAACCCTGATTAAAATCTTAGCCAGCCACCTCTTCTGAGAACAAAGTTGTAGAACTTTTGAAATGATAATGGATGGTGCGGGGAGGGGGGCCGGGCGATAACAGCCATTATTTCATGATTATCATAAGTTAGACCTCCATTGTTACATAAACACCGTTTGCTGCACTGGGAAAAAATGCTGCACTACTAAATCTGGGATATTCCTGTTACTGATAGAGTTTATTCTCTTCTGTGGCGTCCGGAGCAGAAAGCATATTTCTCAGGTTCTGAAGGATCGTTCCTCGGCGTTTAAGGTCAGTGACGTCGAAGTACGGCTCAAACACGACTACATCGCACCGACCTGAGCGGGAATCAGACTTTAGTCCACGTGTTCTTTTTCTACAGGCATATAATTAATCAGCAAGCGGGTGATTACACAGATTAGAGGTTCTGGATGTTGAGAGTGGATCATGTCAGATGAACGGTCCGACCCTGGCGGCATGGATTCCGGCGCTGAGAGTAACATTAATGTGTTTGCCGACAGCAGGAGAGCCATTAAAATGCCGCCTGCGGTGGCGGCCCGGACCTCCCCGCCGCGTTTTCTGTCATTTCTCTCAGAGGGATGGAATAAATGGAAAGACTACCTTTCTCCTTCTCCTTCAGGTAGGCCGACACCAGGTCGTGGAGAAACATGATGAGCTCGGCGTCCATGGTGACACATATGTGGTCCGTGAATTCCGTCACCACGCTGCACTCCACTTTGGGTTTGCTGTCGGCGTCTGGAGCAAAAGCGAAGAAAGGGACTTTAACGTCGCCGCCTGGAACAGCTGATGGACTCAGAAAAGAAGGTTTACGCCTTCTGTAACTGTCATACCTGTTAGAGAGGGTTCCTCGGGGTCCTGCACGTGGATGGACTTGAAGTCCAGTTGCATTCTGGGTAGAGCAAAGATGGTCTCGGTTTCGTGGTTGTAGCTGGAGGTGCTGCGGAAGCTGCTGAGCAGGCTGGAGCTCTTGGCGGCCGCTCCGCCCTCCTGGTTGTTGGCCTCAACGTTCCTCAGCAGGTTCAGCTCTGAAACCGGAGATAAGGCACTTGAAAGTTGTGAAGAGCTGAGGGTCACGCTCACACTTCTCCGCTCCGTCTTTTTCTTTGTCGGAGACTATCAGGCCCCGCTTTGCATTTAAGATAAGAGGCGGCGGCTGCAAAGAGAAGCAGAACTCTTTCTGTTCCAGTCGGCGCCGCCTGAAGTCAAACGGAGTTTTAGAAGATAACTGCGACGAAGCGAGCATTTAGACTAAACTGCTTAATTAAAACTAATGCGGACCCACAGACCGACTCTGCCCACTATTCTAACTTCTCAGAGGTTATGATGATCTGTTTGTGTAGATGATATCTTAAAGTTAAAGACGTATACTGAGACGCCTGGAGCCTCGCGTCCGTTCTATGCGCTCATTTCTATACCTATTTCTGCACAAGAGATTAGCCACACGAGGAAAAGGAGACGCGCCGCCGGCGATCTGTGGAATGAGGAAATGTAGCAAATACACCATCTTTGAGGTTTCTTATTTACGGTACATTAGCATGACGTCCGCTAGATTTGTTTTCTGCACCGAGGAGAGAGTGAAGATTCAAAATCGAGGCTTACCTTCGCTCCTCGTGGCAGTGACGTAGTTGAACCATTCTTTGACTGTGGCGACGCCATGTGGAGGGTTCTCGTGCCGCCGGCGGGTGATTTTGGTTATGGTGGCCATCGGGCTTTCCAGTGCGCCGCAGGGTTTGGTCACCATGGTGTTATGACCCAGATGGAAATCCAGCGTCTGAACGATGTAGGTAGAATCATCGTTGGAGCCTGGAGGCGAGGGAAACAACGGTCACTCCTCCAAAATGGACTTAAGTACAAAACCAAAGTGTATCAGTTTAAATCTGCTCCCCAAACGTGATTCTAAAAAACAGTTCTGTCGCAGAGAACACGGGCTAGCCTCCCCGTATATCTAAGCTTGTGACTGAAACCAGGAACAACATCCAGGAGCAGCAGCCACCCACTGACGGGTGCCATGGTAACAAGATAACCAACGTAATCCGGCCTTTATCTGCCGGTGGTTATAATGTTATGGCTGATTGGTGTATGTACATGTATAAAAGAGGTTTTTCGTCTCACCGTCCTCCAAGATCTTCTGCGCCTCTGTCCAGAAGGCGATGTTGGGCTCTTCCAGGTGGAACAGCGCCCAGGACTTGGAGCGGAAGTTGGGTCCGTGGAAGCAGGCCAGCGTCATGTGATTGCCGTGGAGGCTCATGGAGCCGCCCAGCTGCACGGCGTCCTCAGGCAAAGGCATCTGGAAGAGGGAGATGTGGCAGCCGGCGATTACCTTCAGCACCCCGGGCCAGTGGCGATGATGGGCCGCATCCATGTCTGGAAGATAAGGAGGTTCGGGAGGGAAGATGCGGACTAATCAGTTCTGACCCGCTGGTGCCGGATCTGTTGTGCTCATGCTCCTGCCTTTTGAAATAAATAAATACACTAGCTTGTGCTTTTTCGTTCATTGTTAAGACCTTCAGCGGTCGAACCACCTTGAAAAGCCGTTACACAAATGAATCTTATTTAAATGACGTCACTTCCTCTCCACAGCACGACCTGCTGCCTCCAACGTTCCGACCAGCGGCGGGACAGAAGAAAGGATTGCTTACAGAGCTCTGCAGATCCTTTGTCAGCGTTCATGACGGGGGTCTTGGGGGGCAGGTATGGGCCCGGCCCCCAGGTGGAGAGGGCCCGCTTGCTGGTGTCGAATTGCTGAGTGAAAAACTCCTGCAGCTTCATGCCGATCTTGATGAGGTCCGGTGTGGTGGAGCGTGAAATGATCACTTGGAAAATGTCCCACTGCAAGTCCCCGTGGATGAAGATCTCGCTGGAGGGAGGGGGGGCAGGGGGGGAGGAAGGTGAGAGAAACAAGCGGATGGAAGATTAAGACGGTTCAGAGTGGGGAGGGAAACAGGCAGGAGAACAGATGGAAACAGAATCCATTAAACGCGGCTGCATCTGGAATCACCACACAGCGAACATTCTATCAGCATCCTGGTTCTAATGGACCGGCAGAGGCCATAATTCCTGCTGCAGACCTTTTCTCCGACAGGCTGCTGTCCACGGAGCACAGGTTGACCTTCCACTCGTCCTGCAGCTGCAGGTCCGCGTTGCTGAAAACTCCCATCAGGATGCTGGTGCCCATGTAGTCCACGCGGGCCTCTGTGGAGCCCATGGTGATCTGGATCTTGTGGCTGGGCTGCTGGTTGGGGTGTTCGGAGATGTGCGCTGGAGAAGGACAGGAACTGGTTAGCAAAGAAAACAGGAGCTGCCGATGAAGGGTGGACAAACGGCAGACGTCTGTAGAGTGGACTCTTTGTTTACTCACAGACCATCTCCAGGGTGTTCACGTCTATATTGCCGCCCACCACCCCGCCCTTGGAGTCCAGCTTGGAGCGGCCCAGGCCCACGGACATGCTGATCTCCCGGTCCCGGTTGCTGCCCACGGAGAGTCGGCCCTGACTCTTCAGCCCGCTGGTCGTCCAGCTGTGGAGGCAAACAACCGGCGTCAGAGCTGCAGCGTGATGGACGCGCGCTCGCCATCGCACACAAGTGACTCATCGTGAGAACTTCCACGGGAACTAACGACTATGTCTAGAAAGAGAATATCTTTATGAAATATAAGCCAGACTTCTGGATTGGGTTTGTGTCAAACATTTAAATTCAGGCTGGAGGTCGACTTTAACTCCTCCTTCCTGGAAACAAAACTGAATACTTTTTAAAAGATGAAAGACGTTCTGAATGACTTCATGTCAAATAGCAGAATAAAAAAAAGGGGGATGTACAAGTACTGATCAGCCATAACATTATAACCTATAGCCACCAAAACAGCTCAAATGACCCGCTGAGACCTGGACTCCAGAATTCTTGCAGTATCTAATAATAATAATAATAATACATTTAATTTATAAGGCACTTTACATTTGGATCAAATCTCAAAGTGCTACAAAGTAAAAGCAGATAAAAGCATAAATAAAAAATAAAATAATAACTATATAAAAGCCTTACCAAAAAA
>VRLP01003096.1:0-12500 GCA_009660295.1 Lophius piscatorius
CAGTGCATCCATGGTAACGCACCCCCCTACCTAAAAGAACTACTCACCCCACTGACCTCAACACGATCCCTCCGTTCTACCCACTCATACCGCCTCCTCCTTCGCCGGACTAAGCTCAGCACCATGGGTGATCGGGCTTTCTGTTCTGCTGCCCCTCATCTGTGGAATGCCCTCCCTGACCATCTCAGGGCTCCACAGACGACTGACACATTTAAAAAAGGACTTAAAACTTTCCTTTTTAGCAGAACCTATAACCTTAATTAACATTGCTGCTTTTTGGTAAGGCTTTTATATAGTTATTTTATTTTTTTATTGGTGCTTTTATCTGCTTTTGCTTTGTAGCACTTTGAGATTTGATCCAAATGTAATGTGCATTATAAATTAAATGTATTATTATTATTATTTATTACCTCTCCTCAGTAGAGCTAGCAGCGAACTGAGGAAGGCGCGAAAACACAGGAAGTGACGTCATCGTATGTCGAAATCCAGTAAGTAACAGTACCATTAACAAAATAAAAGCTCCCAACGAAGAAATATACAGATATATATACAAACTTGAAAAATAACTATTTGAACAGTAATGGAATTTTGGTGAAATATAAATCAAACATATTACTACATGGGTTACAATTACACGCTCCTGCTTTGGTGTTACATAAAGAAGCACTTGTGTGATTTTAAAAACAATTAAATGTTAAACTTCAGGCAGCATTAATATTAATTAACCGTTAATAGGCGTCAATTTGTTAATTATGACTTTGCTAACATTCTTACCACATGCATGCTCAAACACACCTCTGAACAGATAATTCATTTTATCAGTCCTTCAATCATTAAAGTTTTTCTTACCTAAGAGCTGGTGCTTTCACTGTGTTCTTCCATTAACACCAGTGTTGCCAGATGGGAAATTAAGAAATATCGTACTGTCGCCTTAAAATTATCGTATTTTGACCCAAACTATCCTATGTACTAAAACATGAAAAATTATACGTCAGGACAGTGCATTTAAAAACAAAGCTATTCTATGTGCATGGAACTGCAATAACCTAAGGAATAAACACAGATATTCGGCCATTTGAGAGAAACAACTGCTTTATTCATTGTCACACTTAAACACACTCGACCAGTCAATTGCACCTCTTTGCACAACCACGTCCTTAACTATCAAAATAAAAGCATTGGAACGACAAACTGCATGCAGAACGGCCTCAACAGGAGAAACTGAACTTTAAAATTCAACTCATAACACATGATTATCATCACAGAAGGTCGATAATGAGTACATACTAATTGGAAACACAGCCAGAGATCAGAACTCATCTAATTGTCAAATTCGACCTTGGATTCACTTTCTGTTCCTGTGTGTGATTCGGCAACTGAGGTAGAAGGTCCAGCTGTGGCTGTGGCGGATGTTTCGTAGTAAGGCTTGGATGCAGTTACTGAACGCGGCATCGTCTTTGTTGGTGGGAATTTTGCACATCCACCAGCTATTTCCACACACTTTGATGAATGCATTAGTTTATTTGAAGTGTCAGTGATGAGCCTACTCCGTGGCTTGTTTTTGATCGAGTTCACTTTTGACAAAAAGCGCTCACCTGAGACGTTTGAATGTGGGGAAACAAGCACATCAAGCACAAATGGCACTAGAGGCATCAATTTCTGGTGATGTGTGGGTGTTCATGTAAATCAAAACAACGTTTTTTTTGGGCACACGGAAGTGCCAAAACTGCGGTATATTTGGCCCTTTTTAAAAATATTTAACGTATATTGTATAGGCCCTAAAACTATCGTATAAATACAATAATTATCGAATATCTGGCACCACTGATCTACACACTGAACGTTCCTCAACCTCTGACCTGGCTCCTGCCTATCAGGAGTCTGCGCTGATTGGCTGCTGTTCTGTCAATTAGGGGCTAATTTTCACGGATGTTTTTCCTCATGTGGCAACACAGGTACTTTTGACTGATTTTTCTGTTTTCTTCTTCTCCCTTCATCAACTTTCTCATTTCCAAGTAAAAGTTAGGTTCAGTGTTGTCTGCTTTCTGCTACAGTGCTGTTTTAGTGCAAACATTACACCCAACTTTTTCTGCTTAACTTTTAAAGTGGACTCACCCAGCCTGTTCTCGTGTGCCCGTGCACCTCGTAGCAGCTGGGCCGAGGGAAAAACCCTTGGGCTCCCCCTTGGGCTCCCCCTTGTCCGTCCAGGTGACGGAACATGATGTAGCGGTGGGAAAAATCATCAGTCCCACCCAGCGGTCTTCAATCCAACTTCCAAACCATAACCCACGGCACCAGGTTAGAGTTATGCTTCACGTCTTCCTGGCAGCCCGGGCCACCCACCCAATACCCCAACAGATACCACCCCCACAGCAGTACAACAAACGTTTTTTAGCAATGTTGCTCTTCCATCTAGTAACACCATTTAATCTTCCCCCCCTCCAGATACCCCTCCGGCCGACCAGCAGATGGAGCCGGGGCTGATTGCTAATCCAACCTGTACCACAAATAGAACTACTAAGGTGGAGGATAACATCATGAATATGGGTCAAGTGATGAAAAGCGAAATGCATACACCATCCAAACCATCTGAATCCTCCACTTCTGACTCTAGTCGGAAACAAAAACATCATAATTAAACCAGCAGACAAAGGAGGCCAAATAGTTTTACAGGACAGAAATAATTACATCCTAGATGTAAACAGACATTTTAACAACAACACATATTACAAACCACTTGCACAATCCATGCAGCTAGAAACACAAACACTAATCAGACACATAGTACAGATATTATACAATAACAAATACAAAAATGCAAAACAGAAAACTTACCTGGACGGCCCGGATGAACCCAGGCCTCGCCTCTTCTACCTGCTCCCGAAGATCCACAAGCTGCCTGGCACATGGACGGTCCCTGCTGTAGTTCCGGTCGGCCGACCGATAGTAAGCGACTGCGGATCAGAATCATACCACATAGCTGAATACATTGACCATTACCTCAAACCACTATCCAACAGACACCCCAGCTATATCAAAGACACATACTCCTTTGTCAATAAAATCACACAGCGGACAGTACCCAGACACACCCTCCTCTTCACAATAGACATTGACTCATTATACACCAACATAAAAAACCCCAATAGGAATTGCTGCCATCAGACACACCCTCCAGAAATACCCGGACTCCTCCAGACCCGGCAACGAACTATTACAACTGCTGGAACTCACCCTGACTAGGAAGGACTTTTTGTTGACAATAAACCCTTCCTACAGATGTGTGGATGTGCGATGGGGAGGAAATACTCCCCCTCTTATGCCGACATATACCTGGTGCTGTGGGAGGAGACTGTTCTGGCCAAATGTGAGGACAAACCGCTGCTGTATGTCCGTTACCTGGACGACATCTTTGGCCTGTGGGACAAAACGGAAGCAGATTTCAAGCGATTTTTTAACATTTTAAATACGCACCATAATAAAATAAAATTAAAACATAGCCTGCAATCCATGTCGATTGAGTTTTTAGATACCTGGGTTTTCTTCAGGGATTCCAAGGACAACAGCAAACAACTGGCAACAAAGGTGTATTTTAAAGAAACTGACAGACATGCCCTTTTACATAAGTCCAGTTACCATCCGAAGCACACATAAAGCGGTCTAACCAAATCTCACCTGATCTGCTTTAACAAAATATGCACTTACCCTGAGGCCGCGGGGATATTTGGGGCGCTTCCTTAGGAGCGTTAAAGCCGAGGTCAACGGCACCTTCCAACGAGGGAAGAACAACTCACCCGCGCCGCAGGACCAACAAGCTCTCGTCCCCCTAGTAATAACATACACAAAGTGTTCATACACTAATATCGTCAATAAAAACTAACCTAGAGGGGGTGAGAAGGGCCTGGTCTACTGTAAGGGCCTGAGATCATACGGCACAGGGGTGCCTGTATCTCCGCTTACAGGAAAAAAAAAACCTCAGAGACATTTTAGTGCATTCTGCTTTTAATTGTGACAAGTCCAGAAAGGAAGCCCTTCGTTCAGCTGAGGTTGATTTTATCCACCTACCTTACGTTTTTAAGAGGTACGGGGGGGGGTTGGGCTCCAGTCTGTGGCAGACGCTCCGTCCAAGCACCATCAACGTCGCTACAGACTGTACATCGGGGAAACAAGGAATTCCATCACAATCAGAATTGAGCAACACAAATATATGATGGAAAGGGGACAGGGAACCAACATTTTATACTCACATTTTAAACTCCACGGCCCACACAACCTTCTGAGCTTGGGCCTGGAGTCCAACGTGAACTGGACCACGGCTCAATGACGGACGGGGGAAAGAAGGTGGATGAAATCATTAAAAACAATAGATCCATATGGCATCAACGAAAAATATTAATTAGAAAAAAATAAACTGTTAGAAATGAACAAGTTGCACAGAGGCCATATTTTTAACAGCTGGGGCTCCCACAGTCTCACTTTTAGTAGAGTTTTTTGCATATATTTTGCGGAGAATGATTGTGGGACTTTTATCATCTCTTTCTCTCCAGAGCCTTAACCCTAACCCTTCCTGGAATACTGCGTTTTAACCTTCACCTAACCCCTACCCCTAACCCTTACAAGAACTGAAAGAAAATAAGCATTTTGTCAAACCAGCTGATAAGGGCAGTGTAGTAGTGATCATGGACAGGGATCAATACCTGCGGGAGGGCTACAGACAACTTAATGATCAAAATTATTATAAGAAATTGGATAAACCTATTTATTTGGATACCTTACCACTAATAGATACAATTATTGATGATTTATATGATAAAAAATGGATAAATTTTAAACAGAAAACATCTTCTGGGCAACTCAGAACCGAGGGCCAGATTATTTTACCTGCTACCTAAAATTCACAAGGACCCATCTAAATGGTCTCTACCACATGTGATCCCCCCTGGGAGACCCATATTCTCTGATTGCAGCAGTGAGTCCTACCTGACTGCGTAATTCTTGGACTTTTTTCTCAATCCTCTCTCGATTAAGCACCCCAGCTACATCAAGGATACCTACGATTTTGTGAATACGGTTAAGAAACTACACATTCCTCTAGAATCCATTTTGTTTACAATGGATATTGACAGCTTATATACTAATATCGATGTCCAAGAAAGGATACAGGCTGTCAGGAATGTTTTCCATCAAAATCCGAATAAAAAAAGAAATGATAAGGAACTATTAAAACTTTTACAAATTAATCTGGAGAGAAATGATTTTACTTTTACATTCAATGGAGAATATTTCCTCCTAATTGAGGCACTGCCATGGGCAAGAAATTTGCACCGGTCTATGCCAACATTTATATTATTGGCACAATGGGAGGCCTCGGCTCTGGCTGCCTGCGAAAAAAGACTGTTGCACTATTTTATGTATCTTGACTACATATGGGGTGTTTGGACCTATTCCGGAGAGGATTTTGAGACATTTTTGACCACCTTGAGCAACCACAATCCTTCCATCAAGCTGAAGTTTTTCAGCTTTGATGCTCTCATATGCAACCATTGTCGCTTGATTTATGTTGAGGAAACAAAAAAACCCTCTCTTCATCCGCCTTAAACAACATCTGTGGTGCATAGGGAGGGGCCAATCCACGAAACAACTTGTACAGCATTTTAAAACACACGGCAACGAAAATGTTAGACTTGTGGGCCTTGAGGTGAATCCAGGCTGGACTTGCGGGCAGCGAGGAGAGCAGAGACGTAGTGGATTCAGAGGTTGGGCACATAGGCCCTTACGGGTCTCAACAAACCCAAACATAATATACCATAATTTCAGCATAGACTCTAGGAACCGGATAACCCACCATAAGTTGAAAACGGGTCTGAGTATATAATATCACGTACCTATTCGTAAACTCAATTACTCGCAATAAATGTACATACTCACCTGCCGAAATTACAGGGTCGTTCCAAGGTCCACATATTTTCTTCTAAAAGCTAACAACCCTTACCATGTGCTATATACTCACCTGTAAATCAAGCTGTTTCCACCGTATGCTAAAAATCTACCTGTAATGCCCACTGCTCCTGCCACTCAGCGGTGGATGTCTAAGGTGCCGATCCTGAGGCGCTGGTGTCAATATCGGCGCTGGCTGTGTTCCCGGGTCCGGGCCCCTGGGGGACTCCGTCTGTCAACTTGTTTCTTCCTTCTTGCAGTGTTTGTATAGTGACCTGAACATTGGGTTAATGACACGGGATCCCGTCTGCTCTTCCCGGTCGGGGGGATTGGTCGAGATAACTTCACCCAGCCCTAACCCCAACCCATAACCCCTTAACCCTAGCCCACGGTGTAAGAGTGTGGATACCAGGTCAAAGACCGGTCGGTCACATTGAAACCCTGATTTTGTTTTTGTGGAAGCCGGGCTCTGTCCCATCAGGGATATCAAAAGTCCTGTTAAGTCACAATAGCCAGTTTGACATGATGTTTCAAGATACCTCATTGAAAACCCTTTGTGACATATTTAAAATGAAAGAACCTGTGCCTGTGTGTCTGAGTTAACTGATGTCATTGTTAAGTATTGGAGGACGTTTTTGACATGACAGCGCAATCAGCCCCTGAAAGGAGCACAGGTTATTTGTTAGGAAAGGCTCTGAAGCCATCCACTCTGGATGCTATACTCATCCTCCATGACAACTCCAATTAAACAATGATGATCAGATTATGTTAGCTTAATAGTTGCGTTATCGGCAGTTTAAATTCTACAAAAGAAATCATGAAGGGAAAAATGTTACAACTCTGTCTGCTGTTGAGCATCCACATCAAAGGATTGATGTGACATCATAACAGACAGTATTCTGGGTAACTATAAAAATGATAGACTCCAGGGAATCGCTGTCTTGTTGACTACGCGTGAGAAAAGAAGCTTTGAACGAAACATCCATCCTGAGAAGACATGGTACTACGGGTTGAAGTAGTTGAACGGTATGTTAAGAAACTCTAAGCAACCTGATTACTGTGGAATGTTTGATCATTTAAAATTGTATTATTGTATGATGTTAGCTAGAATTGATTACATTTCCAGAAATCAAATCAAAGTAAAATACACAACATTTTTCAGAGATGCTAATGTCCTATTTACCAGTAAACAGTCATTTTTGTTTGCTGAATTCTCCCCAGTACTCTCTCTGGCATTTAAAAAACAAGGTCACAGACTTTTAGGCATGTTGAGACATTTAAAAATCTTTATTTCTGCACAGCAGTTTAAATAAAATAAAAGAATTCCAATCAGGATGTCGTTTTTTTCTCTCTACTGTCCATTTTTGTTAATGCAACATGGAACAAGGGGGTGACCTATATTAGAGTTTGAAATCTTTCCATCTGTTTTGAAATGTTAGGTTTCATAGGTTCTTCCACTGCAAAATAAATCCAGAAGTGATCTTGTTTGATTCAGATAGTTGTTTTACAGGAATTCTTAAGGTAGTGCTTGTATTACGTAGAGATACCCTTGGGATGATATTAATTTTTGCAGTGTCAATTCTGTGGCTTAGACCAAGGAAAGATGCATGTCATCTTAAATTTTTGTTAGAAGAGGGACATACTTTATCTCTGCTAGTGTAGCAAATCCCTTCGGCAAATATATTCCTAAATATTTTAATTAGGTTGGGTCCCAATTAAGACAAAATTTGTCTCTAATTTGATGGTAAACTATTAGGGGTTCAAATCTGTGTTTTTTGGATGTTTAATTTATATGCAGCGTACCTGCCAAAGTGTCTCAAGAATTAGATGGGGGTTCACTCAAATCGAAATGTCATCAGCATATAATCTATTTATGCAGATGATGCCTTTGATGCTCTTAGTCTGCCTTATCCATTGTGCAAGCGGCTCGATATAAAGTACAAAAAAGTAGCGATGAGATTGGGCATCCTTGTTTCGAGGCGCGTTCTAATATAATACTTTCTGTTAGGTTTATATTGATCTTTATCTGCCCTAATGCGACAAAATCACTCAAGAACTTTCTATAGGAGAGGCCAGCTGAGTTAAAGGCCCTCTACTTGATTTCATGATGAAAGCATTTTACCGCTTACTTGTCTGTCAGCACAATTACAGAAACAATAATAGATGGATTTGCCCGACATTTTACCCTAGGGAAAATTTTGGCATGTCCTACTAGATTTCATTTTGGTGACATTACATGTTTTGCAAAATTTAAAATAAAATAAAGTCGCTTGCTTGATTGTGGAGCAGTGAAGTCATAATGTGGCGAGGCACTCTCTTGAAAATGGTTCATGTTTTATATTTAAATTGTCACTTCTTCTGTTTGTGACAGTTACAATAAAGTTATTTTAAAAAAACCTGTGTCCATAGAGGAATTTAGGCCGGAGATTTAGCGTTTTAAATGCAGGACATCTTACAAAGAGGTTGGTTTAGGGACCATGGCGGAGGTCTGCACTCTGAGTTTTCTTTTTTTTTCTAGTTTAATAGTGATTTATCATGAAACATACCCAGTTGTAAAAATTGTGATGATGAAAATATCTAAATGTGCTTTTAGAATCTCCTATATAAATACAAATCTCTTGTTCTGCTTTCTTTTGGCAGAGGAGAGACTGAGGGCATGAAGAGGAAGAAAGTCCGGTGCAGCGTCCACGATATCGTCACTGTAATTCTGGTGCTTGTTCTTTTTGCTTTAACCGTTATAGCCATCTTTTCCATTTCAAGCAGCCAAACTTTGTACAAAGAAGTGCAGCTCAAGATGAAGAAGTTGTCTGATCTGCAAAGTGTAGCCAAAAATATCTTGGAGAAAACCAGAAATTTGAATCAGAGTGTTACTGACTCCATCAAGAATGTTTCCTTGATGACTGCAGAGAAGGAAAGGTTATATCTGCAGATTCTCAATGAACAGAAGTCCAACCCTCAAATTAAAGCAGACATTAAAGCCATTAATTCAATCCTGTCCTCAGCGAGAATTAAGGTAATCTGGGAATTTTGCAACAAGTCCACACTAGAATGTAAAAACTGCCCAGATGGTTGGACTGAACATGATAAACATTGCTTCCTCATGCCTACGCCTGACAACAGCAGCCTCAACCCTGCAGGAGATATCAAAAAGAGCTGGGAAGATGCTCGTGTCTTTTGTTCAAAACAAAGTTTTGGGTCTGATCTGGCAGAAGTGAGGAATAGAGAAACCCAGAGTTTTGTCACCGACATGGCTTTTAAGTTTAACAAAGACTACCCATGGCTTACCAACGAAACGGATAGATTTTCAGTGTGGATTGGGCTGACGGACAAGATAAGAGAGGGTGACTTCTCGTGGGTCAGTGGCAACGAGCTCCATGAAAGTAAAAGTTTCTGGAAGACAAATGAGCCAAATAATAATTCGCCGCTCTGGGAGGAAAGCACACCTGAACGTCTTGGAGAGGACTGTGTTGGCCTAGAGCCAAAAACTAGTACAGAAGTGGTTAATTGGGTCGACATGCATTGTACCAACAAACGAGCTTTCATTTGTGAGACTGAGAGTTTTGTTTCAGCCAGAGTGGACCCAGCTGATATCAATTCCTTGCTCGTTAATGAAATAAACTGAATATTTCAGTCAGCAGAAGTGCCAAATTAAAAGGTGTACAGTGAAGATTTTTCAAGTGATTCAATGTAGGGAGGAAATATTGACTTTTCTTTCACTTTTTTTTTGCATAAAATCAGCTGTCACGTAACGTGGAATGTTGAGTTCAACTCTCGAGTCCGCTCCATGGTAACTTCCTCGAAGTTTCATTTTGATCTCAAGTCAAATAAAGCATCTGTTAAGCCCATCCTGCATGCGTTGTGCTAATGTTAACATTGGATAGGTTGTACCTTCACTGCTCTGTTGAGACGTCAAAGCACTTGTTATCCGGCGAAGTAAAGAGTCAAACACAAGGCACTCCTGATACTTAATGCCTTGCTGCATTGACAAATGTTTTAGCATGTTGCTGGTGTTTCCACTCTTGCTTGAAATAACAGCCAGACATCGCACACTGTGCTGTTAGCATAATTTTGTGTAAAGTCAAGCCACACTTTTGGACCGCTTCTGTCTCCTGCCTGCAACGATTACACCTTTGTTAACGCTAGAGCTCAGTGTCTCCAAAGCGTGATGTAATTGTTTAGCAAGGCACGCGGGACTAATTGGAAGGCATCGATAAGGGCATCTTTAAGCATAAAAGCAAATTATGTCAATGGCTCCAACTAGTTGGATCCGGTTCACAGCTGGAAACAGACCTTTATTCCCATCCCCACTCTTGTCTTTAATTTACAGCATAGGAAATTCAGTAGGTCCTGGTCAGAAGATTGAAGAGACCTTCTGGGGATATAGGTGTGAAGAAGGTTACAGATGTACTAAGGGGCATGACCACGAAGGGCTATGAATGTAAAATCGAGATTCTCGAACTGAAATCTGAAATTGATGTGGAGCAAGGGTATGTTACCACAGGCACGAGGAAAAACCAGGAACAGAAATACTGGCGATTACTCACGACACACTAGGAAAGGTTGGGACGCGTGACGACACGAGGAACATCATGCAACGAACTGGCACAGAAGGGAAGGTAAGGACAGACTTTATACACAGACGTAACAAGACAATGAGACACAGCTGGAGGGGAAACACAGGTGAGCATGATGACCAATCACAGGACAGACACAGAGGGAGAAAGGAACACAAAGGCTTGACACTCGTCTTCGTATCCCTGAAAAGTCCCCAATCCCCTTCGTTGCACAAGCAATCCCCCTTATAGAACTCCTCAAATTTAACGTGAAGTATTTCCGAGGTATTTTTTTGTTAAAAAAAGCTGCCTGAAGTTAGTAAAATATGTATCATTGGATTAAAATACGGGTAAAATATGATATAAACAAGAAAGTTCTCCTTGAGTCGATTCATGCACCATATTTGGACTAAATCGGCTCAGTGGTTGAGAAATGATGGTGAAGCTCCTCTAAGTATCAGAAATACACGACCGACCTTTCCCAAAAACCGATTCAGTCCCTCCGTGAAGGAGTTTTTGAGTTATTGCTTTAACACCTGACATCATGGTGATATAATAATAGATTTGCAGTGCCACTGCAAAATTGCAGCCTTTGCAGTGACTGCTCCCAAAATATGGAATAGCTAGCTTATAATCTTATATAAGAACTGCTGGGACCCCAGCAACTTTTAAATTGTTACTGAAGACCCCCCTGTTTTCCTTGGCTTTTAATTGAGGTTAAAGGTTCTTTTAATCATTGTCATTGTAAGAAAATATGTTAATTATTACTTAATGCTGTTACTCGTTACTTGTTTTTTAGCTGTTGCATTTTATGTCTTTTCAGCACTTTGATCAACTGCGGTTGTTGTAAATGTTCTTTATAAATAAAATTGACATTGACAATTACAAGACCTGAAGTTCTAGAGATGATCCGACCCAGTCCAGTCTAGCCATCACAGTCTGGCTCAGGTGGCATTGTAATGACATAATCAATTTTGTTGCAAATATAATTGGCAATGGTTATAATGTTATGGCTGATTGTCGTATTTTTGATTTTCTGATTTTCATCCACTGCCATTGTATTTTGAACAGAATTATATGAATCATAGTTAACGTTGCAAACATCATACCTACTGAACATCAGCATGTTAGCATAATGAGTGTTAGCGTGCTAGCATGCTTAGCCTTGCAGGGCTGCTAGTGTAGCTGTAGATTCTCAGTTTTGTCACAGACATGGTTGTTAGATAAAGGCACACCTCTTGTTGAAATACTGTACAATCAATGTAAAACAGAGTATTTTACGTGAGTGTAAATACAAGTTAGCGCTGTCGCTAATGTTGGAAAGCTAAGTGGGCGTGTGGGTGAGTCTCGTTTCTTTACTTGGAGCCAGTTAAGATGCTAAAGTTCTCATTATATTCATCATATTGTCTGACGAGATTGTCTCCAGACTTCCTTCCTGCTTGTTAATCTCGTGGAGTTATTCTCAAGGTATAATTATAATTTCGTCCGATTCCAGCCGGCCATGCAGGACTGTGTTTTAATTATTTTTGTCACAGATGTCTGAGCAGAGACATAATTTCATTGTGGTGTGGGAGATTTTTTTTTTTTCCTCTGAAGTCTATAAAACCTAAAGTGAAACTCGGTCTCGCCCTGTCTGTAATCATAACGTAGAAAATTTCACCAATATAACTTTCAGGGGGAGTTTAAGTGTCCCTCCACGGTGAAAACGGTGCACTGACGGCATCTCCACCCAGAGAAGAGGAGCAAGTCATTTCTCCAGCCTCCACGCCAGTGTTGAGTTTGTGTGTGCACGTCTGTCGAAGTGTGTGTGTGCACGTCTGTTGAAGTGTGTGTGTGCACGTCTGTTGAAGTGTGTGGTCGGTGTTGGCTTTTTGGTGAAAGCCAAAGCTTCTCCAAAGCCACAGACAAAGCCACAGCAGGTGGATGGGTAGCAGGGTGGAAGAGCGATGGGAGGGGACGGTTGTGGGGGGGGTTACAGAGGTCTCAATGCCTCTCCTCATCACGCTCCTC